>WBMY01006820.1:209512-252458 GCA_013397315.1 Donacobius atricapilla
TTGGCGGGGGGGCCCTCTACTATTTCAGTTGCTATTAAAGGAGGCTTTTATTGACATTGTTCATAACGACATACATAGCACTCTTCATTTCTGTCTACATAAGCTACAGATTTAGTGTACCTAAATTTTTTTGATGGTTTACGTAAGGAGGAAAGGAAATGTGTGTTAAGTTCATTAATCTGCTTATGTGCAACTTGAGTATTTCTCTTGAGGTATGTGAAACAAGGGGGTTAAAAGTAACCACTTAAACTCTGTGGATTTCTTCCATCAAAGGAAGGTATTGCCTGCTTTGATTTCTAAGTATTGTTTACTTTCCTGCATCATTTTTAATGTAACTTTAGCCCCTTATGTGTTGGGACATTGAATGTGATTTCTGATACCTTGATCTTGAGACAAGTGAAGCTGTCAGAGGTTAAAAAAGTCAAATTGTCATATATCCTTTTCTATATCATTTGCTTCCTAGAAGGTGCCAGGAGATAGAAAATGATGTTCCTCTCTATAACAGGTAACAGTTGCTGCTAATAGATCTTTCTTTTATATGATTCTGTAATAAATGGGAAAGAGATTAAATGCCCAGGCACTTCAATAATAAATCTATCCTCTCACTAGAACGTAAATGTCATACATGTATATTTTCTTAATCTAACATATGTCAATTGACAAAATTACTGTCTTGGCAATTTGGGCACTTATTTTTATGGATTACTTCATAAAACTTAACTTTGGGTGCAATGAAAAGCTGGTCTATTGCAAATTCTGTGCAGTCTCTTTAGGTCTGTAGCTGTATTTGGCTATTCTCTTTTCCTCTCCTTTTTTAAATGCTTCAGTGAGGGAGTTTTTTTGCTTATTGACGTTGAGAAATTAGTTCTTTGCTAGAAGGCTACCCTGCAACCTGCTACGTTAGAAACTAATGACCGATACAGATGCTATGCCTCTTGGATTACTGTTAGCTGCTTGTTTCATAAATGCAGAAGTAGAGCAGGGCTGTAGATACAAAGGGTTGGAGAAACAAGAATTACTTCTTTAGTAGTTTAATAGCAAGTGGTGTAGTTAACCACCTTTCCCCATTATTTTTCCCTTTCATGTGGGTATTGTAGTAGTTTGCAGTGCTTCTGTGTTATTCCAATGCTGCTGTGGTTTGCTGCTTTCTGGGGTCTCTGTGTACAAAGGTTGTAAGTTGTAGTGCTATCCTTTGACAGATACAGTTTAAAAATTAGGTAGTCCACTAACTAATTGTGCATGTGCCTTACCTGTTTTTGTCCCATCACTCTTGTGAGTTAAGGTGTATTGCAAGTAAATGCTGGTCATTTTCCCCATGTGTTCTACACACTTCCAAAAATACAACGTAAAAAGTGATATAATAGCACTTCTTTTCTTATTTAGAAAAGGCACAACATGACTTCATGTGAAGTAAAAAAAATTGCAAAATTCATCTCAATGGTGCTACCTCAATTGTTATTTAGACCAAACTAGAATAAAAATATAAACTGTATAAACAAATCTTAGCAAACTTAATTCTTAATGTTTAAAATTACATGAGCATTCCACTTTTTTTCCTTGGAAATCTTACTATTTTTTCCTCTTTTGTCTTGCCTATCATTTTCAGTTTTTTAGTGTGACATGTTATCCAAGTGCTTGTGTATAACTGATACTGTTTGGTTAAAATGATGGTATGTCAGATGAGAGAAGTGGTATTGTCTACCAGAAAGCTGCTTGCAATGATACCCTACTACAGAACAGAAAAGACACCTTTGTAATGGTGCTGGGTGTCCCAACAGAGTGACCCTTGTTGCATGCCTAGAAGCTGTTTAAAAATAATTCCACCAGGCAGCCTAGAAAATGGGCTTGCTTGGCTTTTGGTAGCTACATATAATTTATAAATAATTTTAAAAATGCAGTACTTTTGGCTAAGTTAACTCAGTTTGAAAAGAAAACATTAGAGTACAGTTGGTCCTGTGAAGCTCAGGTATTAAATGTAAACTGCTCAAATTAAGTGAGTGCAAATGATTTGTTTTAAGTTGATTTGTTCCACTTTTCTTAAATAACCTACTGTTGATGGTAGTTAAGCTACAGTGGTACAAAGCAATATATAGCCAGGTGGTGTACAGTTTTCAACTTCCTGCCCAACCGTAAAATTGTTACTAAATGTGATTTTTATTAGGACTTAGGAGAAGATGTGTATTGCTAATATGTTGGCAATGCCATGTGTTGGCAAATAATTTGAATTCTAAAAATGAATCCACAGGAAGCAGTGAGGCATTTGCAATTTTTTCAGGAATATGGGGCTGAATGTCATTGCCCGAATATATCAGGATATTGAGGAAGTGGAATATCAGTGTGGGTGTTACAGAAGGAAATGCTCAGCAGGTTGTTAAAATTACATACTGCCATCATTACAAAGTGGTGGTATCTTAAGCTATATAAATTTTAAAACCTGGATGCAGTCTTTTGTGCTCTTTGTTTTGGAATAAGTAAGGTGCCCTCTTCTGCTTTTCCTTTTCATTTAAACTTTCAAAGGAATAAGGGATGGTTTGAGGAGGGAAGATGAGGAAAAAAAAACAGTGTCCACATCAAAATGTTTGGTTTGTGTGTTTGGGATTTTGAAGATATGGCATAAGAGAATCTAGCTAACACTAGAAATTGACCCATTTCATGTTTAGTCTAAGTCCATAAAGTTCTTTCACAGGAATCTTCCTACGGTGGAACTTCCCTTATAAGTGGAAGTGAAGATATGTAAATGTCTGATGTTTTTTCCTTTTCCTCCATTACTTGAAGAAAGAATTTTTTGCAAACCTGTATTTTACTGATGTACCCAGAGTACATTTTTACCTGTCATTCTCCTAAGTGTTCATTTGCCATGTATTCTTACCATGAACTAAGTAGGGCTGCACTATTGATAGTGTAACGTGGAATCATTAATGTTCAGGAAAGTGAAAAAAAATTAGCATCTGTTTTCTTTTCTATAAACTGAATCCCCTGTTGGAATGTAGCATCTTTTCAACTAGTATTTGGCTTATAGATAGGATTTTTTTATTGTTTGTTTGTGTGTTTTTCTTGGATCTGTCACCTTGAATGTTAAAAGCTGTTCTTCTGCAAAATCAAGGTAACTTGTTAATATGACCAGCTTCCAGTGTAGCCTGCTAAAATTACTATCAAGACTTCTTTTTTTCCCCCTAGTTTACTTTTTGTCTGTCTAAACTGTTTTATTTTTCCCACTATCCCTTTTTTATATACTGTTTTTTTAATTGCTCAGGGTACCTGCATTTCCATTTAATCAAGCTAAAATATGCCAGTTCAAATAGCTCCATCAACTGACAGGAGCACATTTGTGTAAAGGGACTATGCAGACAGATGTTAGTTTTGAGCTTTGCTTATGAAATTCAAATGGGAAAAGAACAGGATAGTAAAAGAACAGCAAGTTTGAATTTTAGAGCATTCCATATATCTCTGAAATTGCTATGTAGTGCACATCAAAGGCAATAATTTGGATTTCTCTTCTTTTTAACTGTGGTCTTATATGGAAAAAAAAGAGCCTATTGAAAAGGTTGCAAGTTCAGTTGTTAATAACTTTTCTGGAGTTGTAAAATTGTCATAAAACCTGGGCGCTTTATTAAGGGAAGCAGAAAATAACTAGAGATTCTGCTGAGTTCAAGCATTATCAAAGTGCAGTGGACTGACTGTAGTGAGTAACAGATCTGCTTGAACAAAAGAACTTTGGCCAAGGAAAGACTATGTGAAGAATTGGCACCCAGCTAGTGCTATTATGTATGAATTCTCAAACAGCTATGACTTGATGAGCAGAAAGTGTTTTCTCCTTGTATTAGCTTCCAAATGTTTAGCCACCCTGGAGATACGAGCACAGCTGAAATTCGTTACTAAAATAAATTTTCTCTATCTGTCCTGTTGGTTTACAGATGGTCAGTAAATACAAGAGTGTGTATATATAATGGATATATGCTTCGGTGACATGAAGGTTTTTAAGTTGCGTGGTTTTTCTTTTCTTGCTTCTCTAATATGAAGTGGAAAAGTCTGTTCACTCAAGTACACTTTGACTTTCTTGGGACCTTGGTAAGGAAAAGGAAAATTATCTCCTCGTGAAGTACTTCATTTGGTAGCAAACTCCTCCCGAGTATATGGTAGACCAGCCTAGATGCTTAAAGGTTACATTATTCCAGTATTGGGAAACATCCCTGTGGCAAAACTGCAGCTGTGGTAGGTGTGCCTACCAAGAGTTAGGGGCGATGGAATTGCAGTATCTCTCCGCTGGAGTGTGTCACAAAATCAGGTCTGCATATGTTGTCCAGCCAGTGTAATAAGTTGTTGTTATGGGTGGAGGCATGGCTCCTGCTACAGTGGGATGCCAGGGTCTTTCTGGTCGCTGTAGCAGCCCATCCATCAGCTGCAGCCTTGGCATTATCTGAGTGGAGTGAATAGGGGGCTGGTCTTCAGTCCTCTAACTTGTGCTCTCACAACACAATGTGTTGAAATGAAGATGTGCTACATCACTTAGCCTCAACAAGCATCAAACTGACTGTTCTACCATGTGGAATATTTACAACACATATACACTATGTTAGTGACTGCTTTTTAAGTTTTAATTAAGGAAATGTTCTTTTTGCCCTGCTGACACAGTGTATACCTTTCTTTCCTTGTACTCTGAAAGTGATGTGGGGTAAACAGTAATTGTAGGAAGGGCTGTAAGGACCTGGTCAGAAAGTTGGGGTTTGATTCCTAGAAGAGAAGAGTCATTCTTAAAACCTCTTAAACTGATAGATGTATATTAAAGACTTTCTGTTAATTAGTATATCTTAAGAATTACAGGTCTTGACGGTTAAATTAAAAGGCATTTGGAGTCTGAAAGAAGTGTTTAAATGAAAAGTAGCGGGCAGTGGGCTAGCAAACATCAGCACTTTTTTACTTTCATGCTTAGTGTTCAAAAAGTGATGGAGAGACTTGAATTACTTATACAGCAAAAGGTGTGTCTGAAGGGACTTTTTTTCAGGAAACTTTTTTTTCTCTTTAGAGATATAAATGCAAGTGTTATCACAAGACTTAGAAATATGTTAGGGCAAAAAGTACACTGATCAGAGAATAAAAAAAAAATTTGAAAGACTTCTCTGCAATGGCTATCAAGTTTGTGAAAGGCTTGGTAATAATGCAGTATGTCTTGTTAAGGTACAATTTCTCAGTTTTTCCTAATACTTTCTGAATATTCTCTAGAAAAATGAGCAAGAGATTGATTTTGATGTTCATGTTAGCCTAGACCTAAAATATCTGTCTTAATTCAAAGCAAAAGCTATTTGCTTAAAAATCTATTTCGGTTACCTACTGAGATAACTAATACCTCTTGCATCCTGGGAACAATAGTGAGAAAATCAAGGTGTTAAAATCAGCCTGCAATCATTTAATGTTCCCTCTCATGTGCTTGCAATTCTAAGAGGCAGAAACTTGGTCAAAACCTGATTTTATACACATGGATTATCATGGTGTGTGACTTTTCATAATTTGTTTTGTTTTGTTTTCATTATTCCCTAATGGTTGCAAATATTTCAGATTTGGTCACTGTTTTTTCTTCCTTTAGTTAAGCATGTAGAAAATATTTTTGACAATTTCAGAGTACATTTGCTAGGTTGTCTCTGTATAAGTGATCCTTTTCTTGATAAACTTGGATGTTGTAAACATTGTTCAACTATATTGGAAAGAGTGATGAAAAGATACCACCACTTGCTCAGGACACTTCTGAATGTTCTTTGTGTTGTAGCACTGGTTACAGACCTGGTTCTATGGTGCCAAGGATTGAATGGTCTTAACAGGTTATTTCTATGCCATGAACTTAGAAAAGGGCTTATTCCCAGTTGGATTTAGATGCCTGAGTGTGAATGTTAGCTCTGGTCATATGGTAGACATTCTCATGTGGTTATCTCTTGCTGTGGCCTTTGGCTCAAAACCAGACCTTTTTTGTACTCAGCAAACTATATTAGGTGATTGGCTTTTATGGATTAAGTCTCAGTAATTGAATGGACTTCAAGAAATTATCATGTCCCGGGTCATATGTCATATGGATAAGATAGCTCAAGGTTTTAAGTCCTCAGCATTGAAGTATGATGGGACCTTGTGCTTCTTGCTGAGCTTACTAGAGTATGGGTCTGGTGCAGTAGTCAGGCTGTGCAGGGAACCACATCTAGTGTCTAATCTTATTGTGGTTGATGCTGACCACTTCTGAAACCCTCAGTTCACACATGTTCAGTTTGGTTTAGAACTCTGGTATGATAATGTTTATTTCCAAGAGCAGCTTACAGCTCAGAGGCAGGCAACAGTTTGGAAATGTCATGGTATTTGTTCAAATTAATTGTGATTGCTGCTGTCATCTCATGAGGTTATCCCAGTTTCTGAGATAAGTTTCCAGTGTAGAAGTATAGAAGAAAATTGATGTAAAAACTGATTGCTTTCTCAGTTGTGCTTTGAAGATTTTTTTTTTAAGAGAACTTTTACTGCAATGATTTGGTAAAAACATATAGAGATTTTAAAAAACATGTTAAAAAGCATTGGTTTTAGTACACCCAGTTTGTGATGAAAGGCAATTTGCAATGTTGAATAAGCAAGGTGTTGGATGCTGGTGGATGTATGTACTTGATAGTTTTCTAAGACATTATTTTCTTTTAAAAAACATGTGACTGGTAGAGCTTATAGAGAGCCCCACTGTACTTAAGATGGCAGTTTCTTATAAAATATTCCACAGAAACACTGACATTATCTGAGTTTAAGACTCTAAGCACTTGTTCATGCATGCAAAACAAATGTCTGTAGTTGGCTTTGATTATTAATCCTTTTTTTGTTTCAATCTTGCACACCATCTTATTTTGAGTTTACCACTAGCTATATATTTATATAGTTTATCCCCTTAGCTATATGACTGTCACTTTCCTCTTGTAGTGTCATAATGCTTTGTCAGAACCTCATGGCACATGGTGTGTATTTTTTTAAGCATAATTAGTTAAGACTGATTTTTAGGTAAATATTCTATTTTATTATACAGCTGAACATAGATGTAGAACTTATTTTGGCAAATTGTGTGTGTGACTTTTGTTCTCTGTGGTTTTGTTCTTTGTTTAGAACTAAAGACAGTGTTCTTGTTGGTACTGATAATTTATTTGCTGCTGTTTCTCATCCAATACTAAGCATATTTCTCATACAGTGTTCTTTCTTGGATGTATGAACTTGGCAGTAAAGCAGCTTCATATCTGCAGTTTCAAGTGAGTTGAAGATATTTGTCTGCATTTGTGTTCTGTGGGCTAAAGTAATGCACTCCCTACCCTGGAGGAAGGTGATAGAGGGGGAGCATTAAATGATCAGTCTGGAAAACCTGATTTCACATAAACATCTTATCAGAATAATTTAAAAGCTTTTTGTGATCAGCTAGGGCTTGTGAATATCAACTTTCTAGCACCAAATTCCTTTGTCAGCTGGAGGAAGAAGAGTCTCCAATGGGAGAGATTTTTTTGGAAGTATGTCAGTTGCTGTTCTGGCAACTGCACGATGTTTTCATTTAGACTGTTCTCATGCTCTTACTGGCAGTAGGCTGTAGCAGCTGGGATGGCAGCATGTTTGCTTTCTGTGACATGGTTTAGGTTTCTTTTCCAGGCTTATCAGTTTAAGACAATAATTGTATAGTAATTTTTTTTCCCCTGTATTTGAATGGCTTTTTGCCATCATACAGACAGTGAAGAAAATGGCAGTGGAATGATAGGAAGCGCTAGTACTGGCTTCCCTTCTGGGTTTGGAAGTCAGAATTGTTGCTGCATGCCTGAACGCTATTATTTGCCCCAGTACAGTGATCAAGCACTTGATTCTTTTCTTCCACAGAATATCCTGAGTTGGAAGGGAGAAAACAAAGCTTTCCCAGGTCTGCCAGTGAACAGCAGTGCTTTCCAGTTACTGCAATGATATTAGAATGGATAGAACTACTGGTGAGATGGGAGTTGTTCCAATTGTACGCTTTGAATAGAAGTGTAACATGGTATGGGCTCCATTCCTCTGGTTTCTTTGAGTGCCAGCATGCATAAATGTGTGGTCTTCATTTGTCTGTGTTAACCTGAAGATTACTAGCCTAAAGTATTGAGGGGATTATAGTGGATCTCACATGCAGCACTGTGTTGTTTTTCAACTGCTAACTTAATTCTGCCTGTTTTCCTGGAAGTGCAGTTCTAGCTCTTATGCCCATTCAGATAAGAGAGGTGACTTTAACATACCCTGCCCTCTTACTCCCTTGAGGACTGAATATGTACAGCAGAAATTGTGTTGGTTCTATTCACCCAGTTTCTGTACTGTGTTCCTGGGTTTGTATTTGAATCTCTAGCAGCTTTGCTCTTCATATCATAGTTGAAAATTAAGTTCTATGTAAGTAAATTGCTTCTTTTTCTGAGCAAGAATGGAAAGCTACTGATACTGACATGGCATATTCCTGCCATGCAATAAAGAATTGTAAAGAAAGTAAGAAGTATTCTTGGGAAATCTACTGTTTAACCAAGGGCTTAAAAAGACAAAAGTTAGCTGGACCCTTGGTTATTCTCTAACTAGAACTCTTACGATCTTAGATGTAAGCATTAAGTGATTGCATACGGGTAGAATATGACAAAAAAGCTCAATATTTCAGTAAGTAACTTAAACTAGGAACTGGCTGCTTCTATTTTTGAATGCCCAAACCCAATGTTTCTGTGAAGGAAGAAGGGCTGCAGGAATCTAGCAATTTTAATAGTATCTGGAACACACTGACATTTTACTTGTGTTCTGCAACAGAAAAGGGAGAGATAATTATATAGGCTGCTACTTTGTTTTAAAGGCTTACTAGCTGTTGTACATAATTTTCATCAGTTGCCAACATTGCATCCTGTGTAAGAGAAGAAATGAGCTGAAGATAAGCTGCAGGTCATAAAAACCAGAAAGGTATTTTAAAGATGTATAGCCTTTTACTTCCCTTTTCTCTATCTCACAAAATCATCACAAACCCTAAGAGAACGAATGTGTTTTTACTAATCTTACTGTTAGTATAAAACCATGTCTGTATTTTCCGCACTCTGCATGAAAGTCAAATTCAGTTGGAACAGAATAAAATCTGGGGAGAATACTACACTGCAGAGGTTTTTTTTTCCCCTTGGTTGATGTTCTGATGTTCATTTGTACTAATGGCAGCAATATATAATTTTAATTATTCAATTGAATTCTCTTAGCTTTGAGTTTTACAAAACAATAAATAGTCTCTGTGCTAAGAATAGTGAAGCAGTTTCAGACTAAGTTGAAACTATATATATATATCAGTATACCTATTTACCAAGTTTGCTTGCAGACAAAAGCAATTATTTTCTATTCAGACCAAACACAACTGGAAAGCTGTTCTCTTCACGTTTGGTTGTTTGGGCTCTTGTATCCCTCTGCTTGACCATTCCCTCACTTCTTGACAGCACAACTGATTTATTTATTTTGCAGTCATGTTTGGATTTTAGTGATGACAATTGGGTTTTCTCAGACTGTCAGCTGCCTTCAGATTTGCATTAGCAGAGAAGGAGGCTTCTAGAAATGGAAACCATGTCTGTCATGGTACTGTGGTGTCTTTTTGTCAGCTCTTAAATATGGCATGTATAGAGAGAAATTAAGTGTGTTTTTTTATGGGTGTTCAAATCTAAGCAAAGATACAATAAGTCATGGTGTATGATCCTAGGACACCAGGTCATTTTGATTGTAACCACTTTTGATGGATACATTTCCAAAAAACTTTCAAGTCACAGTAATCTGTAAAAATCTGGGGTTTGTGTAGCCACAAATCATGTTACAAAGACTGTTGGAAATACTTATCTGGGTGGGAGAACTCCAAGTGAAGTTACAGCTTAAACTGGCAAAACTAAGGTATTAAAAATCTCTTAAGAGAAGGATCAATTTACTCTGTAACCATCACTGTGACTCCAGCTATTGAAATACTGGGTTTGAATTGTCTTTAAATCTAGAGTACATGTCCCCTTTTTTGCATTGATGGCTCTTAGAGAACTCACAGTAACTTTTGACTGGCAGTGCATCGCGTTCTGGAGCATTGGTAGCCTGTGGCCTCCACTGCATTCAGTGTCTTTGGTACAAACCATTTGGCACTGAACTTGTTTTCCAGTCTTCCTTTCTGTTTGGGTCATCACTCCTGCCTAGTAATAGGCACTGGCTCTAGGAGTGTCAATGCCTTAATGTTGCACTTCAGGTTATTTCCAAAGAGAACAGAAGGTGTTTTGAGGGATGATCTGCAATTACAAAAGGGAAGTTAAATTGACAGTGTAGGTTTTTTGCTGGGGTTGGGTACCTACAAATTTTAACTTGTTTGCTATTTTTGCAATGTGGTTTTTCAAACTCTACTTCAGTGATATGCTTGGACTGTTGATCAAGAGAAGCTGTTTATTTCACAACAATGTTCGTCTGCCAAAGCTCTATTTTGCAGCTGCCTTTTTAGAGATGCGCTAATTCTAAATGTGTTGCATGTTCAGCATCCTTCCCTGTCCACCTTTGTTTCCTAAATCAAAACTTGTCTTGTCACGTTATTGTAAAAGAAATTGGAATGGAGATTTCTTCTATTGCAGCTAGAAATAACAGGTCCCATTTTTCCAAAGTACTTTTACCATTTGATGGAAGCGTGCTATTTTACTTTATAAACTGTCTGCTTGTGTGAAAGTGGAAAGTATTATGCCTTATAAATAAAGGCTAATTTAATCTGCTTGTGATATTTTTGCCATTGTACTGTTTACAATTTAAGACTTCCTAGATATGCTGGAAGTTGTTTCTTTTTGAGAATAGCAAAATATGTCATTGCTTTTTTTAATTCACCATTTACTCTGGGCTACAATTTAAAGCAGAAGTTCTGTTGGAGCCTTTAATTCTCTACCTAAGGCTGCAGACCAACACCTTGTTTTTTTCATCTCGGGTTATTAGGCAATTGTAGTTGGGCATGTATTCCAAACCAGAGAAATGTTGAAAAACCTGAAATGTCACAGGGATAAGGACTTTGTAATAGTTTCCTCCTTAAAGGACTGAGGAAGTAGAATAAAATCCATGTATACAGGTCATTGGTGTTTTATTTTTGTCTGTTGGAGGAAATGCACTGTTACTGAACTATCTCATGGCATAATACCACGACCATATGGTCATGATTAATGCATAAGTGGACTTAATTAAAAATGTGACAGTCCTTTCTTTTTTTTTTCCCTTTTTGCCCTCCTCAATGTGCAGTGCTAACTAATAGGAATGAAATCTTAATATACACAATTATTTTCCTTGACAGTTAAAGAAAGTGATAACCTTTGGGAGGTCAAGTAGCTCCTGGTAGCTCTTGATGGAGCATGTTGTTCTGTAAAACTGTGTCTTTCTTCTGCAGAGCCTGAACAGCATCTTCCACATACAGTTGTCACTATAAACAAATTTTGGTGTGTAGCCAAATGCTTGAAATTCAAGTAGAGTTTAGTAGGCTTTCTTTGAATCATTATACTGAAGTTATATAGAGGCTACCAAACTTAATGTTTGTTTTCAACATGATACTGGAAAACATTCTGTTCAATGTTCAGATGATTAGTTTGCTCCTGTACCAAGCTGCATCATTGCCTCTGCTCCAGGAAGGGAGCTTTGATTAGGTTTATAAAGATTGCCAAGTAGGTTTTCCTCCTGTGCTGATTGGCTTTCTTTGCATCAGGTAACTGTGTTGTCTCTTTGACTTCTGTTTTTTCCCTTCCTCCTGATATTAGATGGCTGCAACTAAGGACCTATGTAGTTCCTGTTGTAGTTCCCTTTCTTGCCTGTTGATGTTTTTTGGCCCCTAGTGCAGGCTAGTACCCTCTGAAGAAGGAGTTATAAAAGCTTTGTAATAAAACAAGAATAATTTTGACCCCCTCTTGTTTAGAGTGAATCCTCAAATCAGTGTGTGAGATGGAAGTTCAGAAACAAAGGAAAATAAGATGATTATTTTCCTGCTGGTGAGAAGGCGTGGCACAATGCTATGCTGTTGGTAACCAGAACCCAAGGAATATAATGGTCTTAAACCTACCGCCAATTATTCTGTGTGAGAATGTGTGGGGTGGTAAAAGGGTGGATGGCAGTGCTTCAGTTTGCTGCATCACACAATTTGATATTTCAAACTGATCTTGGATATGAATTTTTTTCAAAGATTTTGAATGAAGGTTAACTTAAGGATGGCTTCACAAGGACATTTTGAGAAAGAGTTTCTGCCAGATCTGGTTCTGTTTTCATTGTAGGTTTTCTTTTTCTGAAGAATTCTGCTGCAGTAGCAATCTTGGAGTCTGTGTTTGTATAGCATGGCATATTTCCAAAGGCTTGGGGATTTGTTTTCAAAGAGTGGTGATGTAGCTCTTTCTTTATTTTAGTTGCATTCAAAATCAACCATCTTTGTTCTGCACATTCTAAGATATTTGTTCCATGAAATAGATATAACCCTCCATATTTTTCTTTGAAAATTCTCTTGCCTGGGTGACACTGTCAGTTGCTTGTTTTGAAGGACTGACTTTCAAACCCATGAGTTTGTATTTACTGAGAGGGATCTCAAAATTAACATTTCTGCTTTTCATATCTGGGATTTGCCCATATTGATGGGTATTGATGGCAAGAGTACAATATATGAGCTACAGGGAAATATGCTTTATTGGTGCAGATGATTGACATGTTTGTATGGGTAGAAATTACAACAATGCAGAAACCTCCTCAAATTCAGCCTTTGAAGCTGCATGTCAACAGCTAGGTTCAGAAGCTGAAACATTGTTTTAAGTAGTTCAGAGTGGTTTCTGGAATTTGAAATCTGATTTTAACCTTTTTGATTGTAAGCTGTACATTGTTGTATTTTGGCAAAGCCAATGTAAGCATTTTTCTGATATAAGAAAAAAGTAATCCATTCAGTGGCTTTTTTTTTTAAACAGCAACACACAGGAATTCTTGACTGCCATTGCTCCCTCTGACCACATGACTTCTTAAGGGTTTTTTGTTACTCTAACCATGTGACTGCTTGTAAGTTTGGGGTGGGTTTTTTTGATAGTTTAGTGTGGTTTTCAGTGGAAAGGTTGTATTTTTCAGGCAGTCTTTCTTTCCCATTGCCATAATAGTAATTGCCATACTCTTGAGTAGCTTGTTTTCTCATCAGAAAGCAAATCTTCTGGGCACTTACCTGTTGAATGGGTGAATAAGTGGTCTCAATTTGTGCAAAATGCAAGTAAACTGTCATAATTCTTTTGTTAAGAGACAGATTTCAAATATGCTTGATTCACAGTAATTGCTGCTTGGCTAGTTCAGTAATTGGTCACTTCTGTAGATTGTGCATCTGGTAGCTTCAGACTATAGTGGAATGGTCCTTGCCTTGAAGTTTTGGGAAATGGAATACTTAATTGTCAAGCTGGCACCAACTCCAAAGGCAGTCATTCTAGAAATTATTTCAAGACCCAAAGCTTTCTAATTCTGCACAAACTTTCATGGAAGTTGTTTATAAAGGAGAAAAAGCAAGTTTTCCTTTTCCTGTCTCAGAATTTAATTTCTCAGGAAAAACATGTGTTGAGGGGAATGGAATTCTTCTGTTGAACACAGGTGCTCCTATGCTTAATAAATGAATGGTTTTGATGGTTTTAACCTTTTTCTTTTTTTTTTTTTTAAGAAGGCTTAGGAGAGCTGTTTTGATTGAATTGATTTTTTTAAACAGATTTTTAGTAATAAATCTTTGTGGCCTTTTTTGTGGAGAAGGGGGAACATAAGGACAAGAGTTTGAAGAGGGATGATACTGAGTTAAAAAGGAAGTCTGGTGTTGGACTCGAATGTACTAAGTTTCTCAGTGTGTCTTGCTCAGACAGCTGTGCATGAGAGTGTGTTTATATAAACAGCTATGAAGATCTCTTCTTGGAGGGGTGAGAGGCTGCATGGTTGTATATACTCGTACTAGCACAATAGTATCAAAGGGTTTTTTTTAAATCCAAGTAGTAAATTTTAAAATTAAAAGGCTGAATCTGTCAACTAATAGTGAAGGTATTTTGGTACTTCTAAAATTACGACTTCCTTGCTAGGCAGTCTAGGCTTCCATCTCCTCCCTGCTTTTGGGGTAGGCAGTGTGGTAGGTAGCTTCTCATGGTTCATCTGTCTAGTAAGACTTCAAGAAACAAGCCTATGTACAAGTTGATAAACTTTGTGATTCTCTGTCATGTTGGAAGCTCCCTTGCTTTGCATCTAAAAGGCAAGTAGTGAAGAAGAAAGCCTCACAACCAGGTATGCAAATACCCTTTCTTCTTTGGTTTTGCTGTATTCTACAGTAATAAATGTAGCCCATAAAAATCATTCAGTTATTTTCTTAGTGCTTACTCTTTGTGAAGGTACTTTTTCTTGTAATGTGACAATTCTTGATTCTTGTATCTATGCTAGAATATCGATAGACTCTGAACTCATAGCTACAAACATCCTAGTGAGTGCTGTTGAAAAAGGATGGTATACGCGAAAGTAAGACAAAATAATTGCTGTTTGCATGTTGGGCTGTGCTGTCTGTGAGATTTTTTGTCAAAAGGACTGTGGGGTGAATTCACAACTACAGTAGAGTGCATGCCCATGGAACTGCTGCAGCAGAAATAGCAAGCACTTGGCAACACAGCAGTGTGTCTGTGTTGCAGTGGAGATTAGACCTGCTCTTACTGCTTATGAATGACTGTGTATTGTCAGCCTTGGCTCTGAAGTGAGTAGGATACACTTTGCTGTTCTCCACCACATTAGGGTGCATTACATTATGGTTTTGTGCATGTGGCTTACGCTCTCAGGAAGATTTTACTCTCTGGCCATGATAAGACTGCATTTGTACAACAGTATTGTATTAAAAATACTTTACACCACAGGTTAGAAAGGAGGTTCTGGAAGCACCAAGAATATTGGCTATTCATTTTCAAGTCAAGTGTATGACTATAGCACTTCATTCAGCTGTGCTCTGTGTGGTGGGTTAACTTAACTGGCCACAAGGTGCCTACCAAGCCACCCTATCACTCCCTGTCTTCATCAGGATGGTGAGGAAACAGAATAAGAAGTTTCTGAGCGGAGATAAGGACAGAAAGTTCACTGAACAATTGCTATCACCAGCAGACCAACTCAATTTAAGGAAATTGATTTATTGCCTGATAACAGATTAGGATAGTGAGAACTGAGAACAAAACCTAAAACCATCCTTCCCCACCCCTCCCTTCTTTTCAGGCTCAACTCTACCCTTGACTCTTCTACCTTCTCCCTTTTATCATGTAACAGTACTGTAAAACTCAGTTGTTTTTTAATTTTCTGCTTGTCCAGCTCTTTAAGTGAGTAGAAACTAATGACATTACTTAAAATTGTGGAAATATAATAAAGCAAGAGAGTGGTCAACAAATCCAATGCACATTTCATAGGTGCATTTACATTGTAAAAAATGCACCAGCTTGTCTTAAACACGAGAACTATGACTGGGAAAAAGGGGCTTCTGTATCATTAATCGCGTGACCATGGATCTCTAATGACTTGATACTATCTGCAGTAAAAATATATGAGCTGCTGTTTCATTTAGCAATTGGGGCAGTGTGTGTGTGTAAAATCTAAACAGATGTGTACACTCTCACATTTTGATATAGACATGCACAGTGTAGCACCATTGATATAAAACAGTTACTAGTCTTGGTAGAGGTCCAATAAATGTGTGTGAGGCCTTTCATCTAATAACTGGGTTATTAGACAACATGCTAGAGAAGTGGCCATGTCTTCTCTGACTCACTGTTCAATATATATCACTAAGCCTTAGGTGGTTTTCTAAGAGTTTTGAGCCAGTGCCCTTTATTTTGGTCTATAAAGTCTGGTAAGACAGTGCATCATCTGGAAGCAAAGCAATAGTGATAAGGAAACACTTTTCTGTTTACTTTGTGAATGTCAGTCTAACTTAAAGCAGCCTAGCTTAGGTGTGAATCTGGGCTTTTGCAGGAAACCTCTTTTAAGCTTTTTATTAAAATTAATTGGTTTATATGATCTTAAATACTGTGTATCAATACTTAGCAACAGATAATTTACTGGGCAATACTGCTGAGTACTTTGCTCGAGAGTGTGCTCTAGACTCCGCTGTTCTGCAGCCCATAAAGCAAAGAGGTAGGAAAGCAGAATTGGGAAAGGGAACAGGAAAGAAGCTAAAAAACATCCCAAAACAAAAGAGTAAGAGTTGAAGAAGGGCAGAAGAAGAAAATATGTAAGGATGTATACCAAAGTCTACCAACCCAGCACAGCAGGAATAGTTGCTGTGTTTTGGAAAAAAAAGAGTTGGCAGAGCGCAGGGAGTGGGCATTGTAGAGCTGTAGGAGCAGATGGGTCTTAGCAAAAAGAGGGTAGATCATAGAATGAATTTAAGCACATTATTTTTGATCTTGTGCCTTTAAAGTGACAGTGGGTAGACCAAACACCTGTTCTTTATCATCACTTTTTGGAAAATGTAAATAAGCCGAAATGTTAATTCACTTCTAAAACTTCACCTCAGCTTACTTCTAAAATATTTGCTGGTGTGTCTGTTCCTTTGGTATGCTGAATTGCTATTACAAATGAAGCTAGTGTGAGCCACATCTATTACCTCATTGTTAATGTTTTCAGTAAGCTGTAATCTGCTTACCAAATGCTTGATTTCATAGGATAACAGTATTATTTAGGTTGGAAAAACCTTTAAGATCATCAAGTTGAACCCCTAACACACCACTGCCAAGTCTGCCACTAAACCATGCCCTGAGCACCCCAGCTCCACGTCTTTAAAATACCTCAATGACTAACAAGTGTAGCCTTTGTGTGTTGGCTGTGATGTTTTATTTTTGCATTTTTATATTTTTTCATCAGCCATCAGGGCATACAGGAGTATAACCCTAACAAATTTACATGGAGAAACAAGCATGGCCTACTTTATTTCGTGTTTGTTTGTGTCTTCAGAAAGTCCTAGCTCTAAATTGTAGTGCCAAATTGTACGAAATCACAGCCCTGAGATTTCTACAAGGTAGTGCCAGTATTAGCCTGCACAACTTGAAGTTGCAATTTTTCTAATCATTCTTGATTACATCTTCATTTCTTGCATGCCGGGGATAATTAAATGTTGACTAATTGTAGTGCTTTAGATTTTTGCTGACAAAAACCTGCTTTAGAAAGTGCAAATTCCTGTTCTGGTTGTCTTCTTCCAGCCTATGTTTTAGGACACAAAAATATAATTTGGAGGCTGTCTATGCAAAAGTGAGAACAATCTGAATCACAGTGTGATTGGCCTCTGTGAACTTTAGGAGCTGTAGAATTAGCTGACTTGAAATGGTGATACTTACTGGGCACATCTTCCTGTGCAGTGGTTTTTATACCTGCCAGCCACTTCTACGCTTCTTTTGCTGAAGTCCAGGATAGCCAAGAGTTGTGTTTTCTGCTGGGTCTTTACTATCTGAATTCAGGCAATAGAAAGTTCAGTTATATTTCACAAAGCACCATGCAAAGCTCAAATGTGCAGTGTAAATGAGATCTCTATTGTGAATTAGCAAGATAGTAACATTGCAATTTATTGTAGAAAGCACATATCTATGGAAATAGCGAGAAACCGAAAGATGTCCTAAAACATTAACCATAAATCTAGAAGAGGGTGAAATTCTGGTGATGCTCTTCAGCAATTTAGAGTGTAAGGCTTGATTTTTGGTGTGCCAGCTGGCATAACTGGTTGTATATCTGGAGTCCCTAGAGGAGTAGAGGGTAAAAATGGATACCACTGTTTTGAGTATACTTCTGTGATGTTCTATTTGTCAACTTGGCATGCATTTTCAAGAATTAAGTTATAATTTGCTGAAGATGCACCTCTAGTTCTCCTAAACTCCAAGAAGGTTTTATAGAGATTCAATCATCAGTATTTTATGTGCAGTACAGTGAGTTACCATACTAGAATCTTTTTTATAAGAAGTACAAACTCAATATCCCGTAGCATTTCTGTAACATTTTTTTAAAAAGTATCACGTATAGCCTTGCAGATTTAAAATACTTCTTCACTTACTGTGAATATATAGGGCTATAATTTTAGATAAGGCAAAATATTCTTGGCACTTCTTGTGATAATACTTTTTTAGTTGACTCAGAAAATAGAGAGATTATAGTGATTTCATGGCAAAGTGACCACAGAAAAATTATTCTTAGTACTGAAGCAGACCATGGTTCTGGCTTTTTGGTTTTGCTATAAAGCACAGTCACAAGCAATTGTGAAAATAAAACTTTGTGTATCTAGCCTGTCTGCTGTGTTAGAGGAGTATTGATTGTTCTTGAAATTGATTTAGAGATGCAGCTTGTGTGCCTCTGTGATGACTATATGGAATCTGTGGGCCTGTTCTAAATGTGTGGGTGTTTTTAGTGTTTCATTATAAAGAACCTCTTGAGTGTACAATTGGCACTATGTGTGGTGCCCAGGAAACGGGCACTGCCAGTGAGCCCTCTGAAGCTTTGCTACAACCCTCACACCTCTGTGCAACTTTTAACGGCCCTGTTAGACGTGGAAAGCATCTTGCTGGAAGGATAAATACGTCTTTTTTTCCTTAATGGCTTTCTTTTGAAATCGTATCGATAACTTTTTTTTTTTTTTTAATGTACTAGGCAGGTTGGTTTTGCATGTTTTGCTTGTTTCTGCAGTTTCAGAACTGTACTTCTTTGTCATCAGCGAGCAATCAGTAGAGCCAGTCATGTACAGGTCTGCCGCTTTCTCAAAATGGTTTTGATGATTAAAATGTGATTTGTCAGTGAAGTCAAATGCGTGTTTTCCCCTCCGCACCAGTCTCCCTTGAATGATGAGTTTTGAAACTTGACTGTCAATTAAAGCAAGAGTTGAAGCGTGATAGTCAGGGTGGAACACGCAGCTGAGGTATTTTGGATGGGACCTCTGAACTTGGTGATTTCTGACAGGAAGGTTACAGTTGGTGCAGTGTATTGCAATTTCTTTACATTATTATTCCAGCCATTTCCATGCGACTTTCTTGTCTTCCACATCCTACCCCCTTAGCTACTTCATCCATTCACCTCTGTTCTTTTACTCCATGTAGAAAGTCTAGTAAATAGATAAGGAGCACTCTTCCCTTCATTGGTAGGTTGTGTTGCACAGCACGCTGGGTGTACGGGCATCTGTGTTCAGTCACTTTCCTGATCACTCCCCTCGAAACTCCAGTGAGTCTTTCACAGTTGTTAATGTTTTTGAAAAGTCTCCTAGTAATCACAACACGAAACAAAGATTTAGTGATTCACATCCTGGACTGTGGTTCTGGGAAGAAATGGGTTTTATTGTTACCTCCTGCCTGCTGGGGCTGCAAAAGGCTTCTCAGCCAGTACAGTTTCTCTAGCCTCTGGCAGCAGGTGTAGCATTCATCTAAGCTTCAACTCCATCTGAACAGGGGAAGTAAATGTTTTCTTCTGTGGGTGTTGCAAAAAGGCCAGTAATCTAAAACTGTTACTTGTTTTTATTGCCAGATTTTCATAGGTTGTGTAGTTTCTTAGATAAGTAATAATGACATCCTTCAAATATTGAAGTTCCTATTTCCATAGTGTTTGAGAAGGTTTTGAGCAAGAATATTGGGGCTGCAACAGGGATGCTTCACTGTAAATTTGCTTTCTATTAATTCCTGAAAAACTGTCTTTAAGGGAGGTTTAATGTAATGTCTGACAGTCATGAAGGAAACACATCTTGACTCTGCCTTCATTTGATGCATTACTCCGGTTACTAGTGGTTTGCTGCGTTTTTAGAAAGAAGTTTAGAGGAGATACCATCTGATCTGGACAGTATCCCTGGCTGAAAATTACCCTAAATAGAGATACACTTACTTGTTTATGTGCATGTTGCTAAAGGCTTGTTCTGTACCTTCTAAATTTCTTTGAAGAATAAGGTCTTTAGGAAATAAATTTCTAGAGTAATCTGAATTTCTTTGATAATAATGGGGGGGGGGGAAGTGGTCAACAGTGCAAATTAATCTGAAAAATCAGCAGAAATTGATTTCTTTATGTGGGCTCGTTGTTTTGGCTAAAATTCAAGTTTTTTTTATCATCTTTTGTGTGTCCTTCTTAGTTTGTCTGAGTACTTGGGAATTGACACAAATTATATGCCAAAAAGGATTAAATTTCAAAATGTGGATTTTCTTAATACTTGGTCTTCCTTGTGCTGGTTCCCTATGATGTTACCCCTTCATACTTTATTTCCCACAAATTATATGCAGGTCCTTGTGATCACAGATTGGTGTAAACATTTTTCTTTTTTTTTTTGAACCAGCATGGAAGCGAGTTCCATGATGCTCTAAAGAAGTTAGGGGCATTTTCAAGGTTGCTTGCTGCAAAATTGTGGTTTTGAAAGTGAATTTGGACAGGCTGAATATTGGAAGATGGGACTTCTAATAAATATCAAATTATCTGGATGGAAAAGAAGTCTTTCAAAAATGGAATATATGACAAACATGAGTGTATTCCCACTGTGTAAGTAGTGTTCCAGGCTAAGCAGACCCTGGATATTCAACACAGAGCTTGACAGTTCAGGTTATCAGAGAAAATGATGCACACAGGCTATCAGTTCAGTGAGAGGAGAAATTACTTTCTCCTTTACAGCTGAGTGAAGAAAAATGTTTCCTGTTCCTTAATGTGAAGGTGCTCTATTTATAGGGGGTTTTTTTCCCCCTTTACTTCATGTATGCCTTCTACTAAAGTGTGGTAATTAATAGTTGATGTCCTTTCATAAATCCAGGACTAAAAGAATTTGGTGTTGTACCCTTTGTTCTCTCATTTAAAAACAAAATTTAGAAAAACTTTGAGGGCACAGAGCCATCTTGCAACCAGTCTCTTTTTTGGGGTTGATTCTTAAGATTTTTCAGTCAAGCAAGATTTCCCTTGGAAAAAGCGTTGTATCTCATTTCTTGCAGTTCTTCTATTGCAAGTTGTTAGGTTAAGGATGTCTTTGAGTTTCTATCTTCTGAAGCTGTGAAGTCTGCAGTGGTTTGGATTTGTGGTTATGAAAACATTTGTTCAGAGCATGACTGATCAATTAAGACAAGGCTTTCTTCCTTAGTTTAAACAGGAAAGGATCATGGTGATGTCGCCCTGATTTTTTCAGCCTTCTCTTCTGTTTCACAGTTTCATATTTTGGGTTCTTTCTCACACTCTGGTCTGTAAACACCGGCAAATGTTTATCATAACTTCAAAGTAGTTTTCATTCTTTGTCTTAGAGATATGGACAGCTGATGGACAGTTGTCTTGACCAATGGGATGGGGAGAGGTATCAATTCTCCACCAATCCCTGGCGTTTTTAGAGATACTATATATTGGAGTCAGACTTTTAAATAAAGTAGAGTTTTAGTTCATGCCTTCTGATCAAAGCGTGAGTGTGTGTTTGTGTGTGTGTGATGAACTGCGTCATGGTTGCTTTTGAAGACTCAGAGGGATGAGTATAAATATAAAACATAAGTATTAAGACTCAGGGGGCTGTTTCTCTGCGAATTCTGGTTAGCTTCTTGCAAAGATGCTTCTTGAATGCATGTAGAGAGGGAAATTGCCTTCCACTTGCAACTTTCTTTGCTTGTGCCTGCAAGAGAAAGAAGAGTTGTATTTCAGGAGCTTATTTTTGATCTGTACTGAAACCTATGGCAAGGATTGTAATGCTCCAGTGGCTCATGAGAGTTTCTTTGTAGAAGCATGGTAATGATACATTTAAGGTATTTTGTACCTTTTTAGATGCTGGATGCTTTAAATGTCTGTCTGGAGTTAAAACAGTGTATGAAACTGTGCAGCATTTCTGGGCTGGAGATGTGTCTCACTTCACCATGTATGCTTATAAGTATTCATGGTTTATTTGCACAGTATTTTTACTGAGATTGTGCCTTTCAAGAATCTATGGTATTGTCTGATTTTTTTTCTTCTGCGCCTCATAGTCATGAGGATTTTGAATTACTCTGAAGGCACCAGAGAGAGATCAGATTTTCCCCAAAGCATCTCTGAAGAATTGAAAGTTATTAGAAATGTCACAGTAGTAATCTCCAATATTGCTTTAGCAATTAGGTGGCTCTTAAGTGCTCAAAATCCCTTTACCAATTAATGATGACAGACTTTTAACTACATGCATCTCTGAAACAAGTTTTATGTAAAAGATCTGCTTTTACATGATAAATGTAAATCGAATCTGTTTGCACAGTAGGGTTTGAAATGCCTTTATGTAAAAGTTTTGTCTTAAAACTTATACCAAATAGGCCTAATAGATGGCATACTTGAGAGATTTTTCTTTTTTTTTCCTCCCTCTAACTGTCAAAGTATCTTTTTCGGTATTGATGAAGAAAATTCACTTTTTTTTTTTTGTGTTTGTGTAATGATAAACCAAAGTTGATTTTTTCTCCCCCCTCCATTCCCCTCTCCCAATTATTGTCAATATCAGCTTACTGTTTTAAAGTGCAAAATTGTTATAGCTCTACCTTTATGGCTGCCTCCTTCCTGAATGACTTCTCTTCCTCAGGAGCCTGGCTATAGGACATTTCTTAAGCTTTATTGCTTGGCATTTTTATAAAATTTCTCTACCTTAGTATGTTTTTTTCCTATGATAAAGTAAGCCAGATAGTTAATCTTTTGAGGCATCACCAAAACGTCTTCACTGAAATGTCTTCACTGAATCTCAGTCAAAAAAAGTTTGATTAAGGCTCAGTTTTGTACAGATCAACTGTTTATGGGGTGGGAAGGAAGGTTTGGGGAAGATTGCTTTTGTAAGAAAAGATGGAAATGTGTCAATTAACTTCTGGTTAACTTTTTTGTCTCCACCTGTGTAATATTGAAGAGATTCTTAACTGACTTTTAAATTTTTTTCTTTCTCTTATCTAGGGACCTGCTACTATCTTGATTGTATCTGAGTTCTCTCTTCTTGAAATTACTGTCTTTACAAGAAATGCTATGGCTTTGAATCAAGTTACCTAAAAATGAGGCTAACCCTTTCCACTTCCTTAAATCATAAGTTATTGCAGAGAACTAATAATCATGTGAAACAGGGACTTCTGTTTTCTAAAAGTACTGTACAGCTGTCAAATTACTAAATGAATTATTGTAATGCAAATTTTCTTTCCAGTACCTTTCTCTATATTTAAAGAATCTTAATTCTGTGAACTGTTGGTCAAATAAAGGTCGGCTTCCAAGCAGCCTTCCTTAGAGTAACTGGGAAATTCTTTTCTTTGTCAGCATGAACTAATTAGTATCACATTGCTTGGCTTTTAGCACTTGCTAAGTGAAATCAAATTAAATCGCACATGTCTATTTGTTTCCAAAATAATTATTTTGGATGTTTGACAAATGGGCTTTCCTTTGTTATCACACAGTCATTCTGGGATAGTTTCTCCATTTAAAATGAAAATAAGGCTGTCTATGACTCTAACCAGAAGATTAATGAGGTAGCTTTGTATTTAAGTATTTGAAGGAGATAGGGCCTAATTATGTCCTTAGGTGCCTTAGACTCTAGTCATGCAAATTAAGAGAAATTGAATATTTCTTTTTACTGTGACATGTTTGGTTTGAAGTAAGAAGCCATGCTGTACAGTGTGAGATGGATGGCAAAGCTGCCTGCTAGCCTCTTCTGCTTTTTTATGCCATGTAGTTAGATACTCACTTGTGTGCCAAAAAGTGAGGCATTCCGCAGGCCATGCAGTGTAGACCAACACCAGGGAAGTGAAAGGTTGCTTGGTTTTCAGGCATATTTTTCAGTTGCATTTATTGCAGTTAGGAAGTGTATTTTATGACAAATCCTCCATTGCTGATGTGGCTGATGGACTGATCAGAGATGAGGCTCAAGTTGTACTTCCAATGAATGGCCTCTCAACAAGGGGAGTTGTGCAGCAGGCACCAGAGGGGCAAGCATGTCCAGGCACTTTGGTTTTTTAACAGTTAATTGTCATCAAAGCTGCACATAATTGATTTGAGCCTGCAAAGTGTAGCAGTGAAGCAAAACCCAACGCTCTTTGTGACTGCAGTAAATTAATGGTGGAAACTATGTCTGGAGAAGTGATGAAGTCTTGCTGCTTTTAAAGTTGTTTTTAAGGAATAATTGATTATCAGTTGCTCTTCGCCCCGGACTTTTCTGAATCCACAGAATAATGGCTTTCTGGCAGAGTGCACGGCTCAGCTGGCAGCTCTGAGCAGGCGGGTGGTGCCAGCTTCTCCGTGGTGCAGGGAATGGCCCAGGACCAAGCAGTGAGCCATGAACTCGGGTATAGTTCTTCTTCATGTCATTGTGGAGGTACTGAAGTGAATTCTGCCCTTAACACGGCCTTTTGAATTAAAAGGAAAAATTCCATTTACTCAGGTTCTTATTTGTGCAGGCAGATTGGCCGAACAGTTTAATTCAGCTCTCTTTCTACAGTTAATGCTTAAGAAAGGGATGAATCACGTTGCAGCACATGGGTGTTGTGCCTTCATTCTGGAGGCTTAAAATTCTCTTACAGACAAATTATGTTAGGAATAGCTGTTCTTCATTTAAAAAAGTATCAGGGAAAACTCTGAATATAATACTAAAGTGTGTGTGTGTGTGGACTTCAATGTTGAAATATTTCATAAAGAAAAGCTTAAATTCTTGATTTAAGCAGGGCTGAGACAGTAAATGGGCCAAAATATTTTAACTGCATGGAAAAGCTAGCTGTAGCTGCTGTTGAATATTTGACTGCTCTGTAATGTTCTGTTAACTTTATCTTTTAGATAGTTGGAGTAATGTCTACAGTATACATTCCTCCAGGGGTTTAAAAACACAAGTTGAAAGTCCTTTTCTTTACAGTCACCTTCTCAAGATGGGAAAGGAATGTTATTAGGTAATATTTTAATGTGCTAAATTACAGAATTCTGATGTTATTTTTCAGTCATCCGAAAGCAGAGTTGTCTTAGCAAACAATACCTTAATTGGTAGACCAAGGCATATATCTTGTGTACTCTTAATAAATATTATTATTCTAAGTACTTAAGTATTACTCAGAACAGGACTGCTATCAACCCACAGATAAACATTCACGCAGAAACTTTATGGTTAGCTCTTTTTCTTGCATTTTCCCTATCTGATTTGATAAAGCCCTTTTTCTTCTTGTTTGCTTTTATATAAATCTTATCAGTGGTAATTTCATTACAAACTATTTAAAAGATGAAAATTTGTTTGCTTGTATGTGAGTCATTGGAAGACTAATGCAAGAACTTGATAAGATCATGAGTAGGAGGAAGAGAAAGCCACACTTGGTTTTCTTGCACTGCATTGAAATTTGGCAGCCTGAGGGTTCAAGAATTTATTTTCTTTATTAATACATTTTTCAAGATGGATGACATGCAGTCTGTTTTTCTAGGATAAGAGAAGTATTGACTGCCAGAAGAGCTATTCCATTTTTTGTTCTCTCCCTTGTAGCTCTCCTCCCTATGAGAGGAATATGTTTCTGTATAGTTTGCTGGTTGTGCAACAAAAAATCTGTTCATCCAATATTTTTTTTTTGTTGGCTGGGGACATTTTTATGCTTCTGCTATGGTATTTGGTTGTATCAAAGTACCATGAAATACAAGTGGAAAAGGAGAAATACTTTTTTTGTCATGTTGGTCCATGTTTCTGTGTAAGGTGCTGTAAAACAATTAAGAATGATTTCCCATAGCCTGTGTTAGCTTCTGGAAAGGTAGGCTTCTGAGGTGAAATCTGTTTTTACTTTTACACAGAGATCATACAATGGAAATCTACTCTGTTGCTAACAGATGCTTGTTTTGTTACAAAACTTCACAACTTACTTCTCTTGCAAGTAAGAAAGATCTGTTTTGTAACTTTACCTGTGAGAATCATAGAGTCATAGTATAGATTGGGTTGGAAGGGTCCTTAAAGGTCAGCTAGTTCCAGCTCCCCTGCCATGGGCAGGGATAATTCCTACTAGACCAGGTTGCTCAAAGCCCCATCCAGCCTGGCCAGAAACAATTCCAGAGATGGGACCTCCACGACTTTTCTGGGCAAGCTGAACCAGTGCCCCATCTCCCTCACAGGAAAGAATGTTGTCTTAGTATGGCATCTAAACCTACCCTTTCCAGTTTAAAAAGATTCCCCTTCCACATCGCTACATGCCCTTAAGCATTAGGCACCTGGAAAATGATTAGAAAACATGGCATGTTTCAAAGTTTTGTATCTTTTGTAAGTGTTAAATATGTATTGTGGTTTGGGTTTGCTCATCATTTCAGCTTCCCTTTTTCTTGTGTGTGTCAAAGGTTTCAAGAAAGGTGTGGGGTTTTTTTCTTTTTGTTTTGGTGTTTTTTAAAATTAATTTTGTTAAATTATATAAGTTATATTCAGGGCAATTTTGGTGTAGAAGTTAACATTGTTGAGAAAATACATCTTTTCTTTGGGGTCAGCAGAGATCACAAAAATGCAAGTGAATTTACTACCAGAAAATTGAGTTTACTTATGTACTTTTTAAAATGTCTTGCACATAGTTTTCAGATCAGCCTGGCAGATCAGATTTAGTAGATCTTCCAACATCTGGAAAGAGAAAGAGAAAAACCTTTCAGGGCATAAAATCCTTTAGTTCTAAAGTTGCTGAGCAGTCAGGGTGGCTGTTCTGATGACCAGATTCTCCTTTTGATGGCTGCTGCCAGCCCTGCTTGCTACTTTGGCTGGACCATGCCCTCCCAGCACATTGTCCAGATATTTTTGCTGTAGCGTGCCCTCAGCTTTGCTAGCTCTGAAGAGGATTAGTGTAATTGGTCTAGCAGAATACCTTTTGTTGAACATCTGGATTCATATGTCAGTGCTTGCATGCCCTTGAGCTTCACAATTTTTGCCTGGGTCATAGCTAACACAGCTGCACACCAGGATTCCGAACTCTAATGTCATGGTTGCATGGAAATCTTTAAAGTGTCTTCAGTGGAAAATGAAACCAGAGGCTGAAAAGTGGTGCTCTGTTGGCACTCAGTAAGAGATTCGTAGATATCTTGATGGAAGGATGAGAAGCTTATCTTCAAAGTATTGTCTGATAGTTTTGAGTCACTACTAGAAGAGCTGAGCTCTGTCAAAGCAGAGCTCTCCTTTGTTCTCTGTTCTGCAGACCCCTCCTGAAGAGCACCTGGACAGACATGATCTGTGTCCACCAGCTCTGGTCCTTAACCTTTATCCTGTGTGTCTGTAGTTCTTGCTGACTGAGTTGATTGCTATTGGAAAAGGCTGATCTTTTGGTGGCATTGTGCATGTGACAAAACTGGTTTTATTTTTCTGTGTATTCAGAATTAGATATATAAAATTCATTAGAAATAAGCTATAGGGGTTTTGGAACAGTTTTTCAGCTGTAACTAAACATATTGTCAATGTTCATGTGTAAGAATGTCCTTCTGTGTGCTGAACTGGTGCAGAAAGCAGATGAAGAATGCAAACTGCAAGAAGTCTGGTATGAGAGCAGGGAGAACTAATTTTGATCTAGTCCTTTATTGAAAAGCAGACATGTCTAGTTTATTGATAGCATGGAGGAGCAAGATGGTATTTTTCTTCCAGTAGAGCTCTTATTTGCGTTCCCTGAGCCATGCTACATACATTACATTTCATTTCCTGCTTCATACGCTGTATTTTTTTACCCTAGCTACAGAAATTAATGTTAGTGTTTAGCTGGCAATAAAACCACCTTATCGTCAAAAGGGTACAAGATTTCAATACAGTTTTTAAAAAGCTGGGAGCTCTTAAGGTTATACTGAACTTTGGCAAGAAAATGCGTTGTCATCAGGGATGCAATCCCACTTTTAAGGGGATAAAAATGTGAGAACTAAGCTAAATAAAAATAGCTAATCTTTTATTTCATCTCAAAAGGAATGATTTTGTTAAGAGAACTAATATTTACTTTCTCTCATTTGGACTATGTATTATTCATACTGTTATATAGCTTGTAGATATTCATAATTCAGATTAATTTTGGACTTCAGAGCAGATTTATTTTTTCTTGATCCTGCTGGTGCAAAACTCTAGGTTTCTTTTCATTTTGGACAACCATTCCTTATGATCTCTGCTGCCTTCCAGGAGGTTATGGTAGAAGTAATCCCAAGATGCTTTTCATTTCCATTATTTAAACCTGAGTACATGGCTCTTTTTTGCTTTTTTTTTCTTCTTTTTTCTTTTCCCTTTAGATGCATGTGTTTGAGTTTTGTGAGTAAACAGTATATTATATTCTTTTCCCCATCCCTTGAGAGTTCCAGATGAGCCCCTTTCATCTGAGTCTTTTGACTCTGCTTTTGTTAGTTGTGCATGTTCTGCATTTTTTTTCCCTCAAATTCCTTCATCTTTGCACTTACTTCAAAGTTTCCCGTCATTTAACCCGAGTGCATCTAAGTAGATACAAAGGACTAATTGCTTAAAAAGGAGAAGCATTATATTTTGATCAGAAGAGAGTCCTTTTAATATGACATCTGCGGACTGATAGCTTATATTGTCCAGATGACCTTTTGTATTAATTCCCTTGCCCCATATATTGCCCCTTCTTGATATGGTTGAGATCCTATTGGTTGTGGAGGTAGGTACTCCCCAAAACTATTCGTAAGAATTGCGATCAAATATGTCAACTGCTTGAGAAGTACTGTCTATTTTTTGTTGGGAAGGCGGGCAAGGAAGAAACAGCATATATAGTGAAATAAGAACTCCTGTTGGGACATTTCCCCTCTTTTAAATCATTCTGTATAGAGAAGTGGATAAAAAAAAAAATCAATAAACTGTTTTAATCCAGACACCCAGTGGAATGCAACATGATAGCAAAAACCTATTAATGTACAGGAAAACTGGACTAAGAAATATAAATTAAACAGGATAGGAAAAATGTACTGCTGAAACATTTTTAAGCTGAAAGTGAGAAAATGCAGGCAAAGGTTCATCCCTGTATAAAGGGACACTAAGAAATATAAAATGCTGCTTGCAATCCACAAAGCTGAAAGTGTGGTTACTAGTGTACTATTTCCAAATACTATATTCAGTAGATAAGCCTTGAATACAAAAAGTTGATACAACTTTGTATCCTAGGCTTAAAAAGTCCACTGTTCTTTTTACTTACAGTGGTGTCAAGGGTATCTCATTATTCCATAAATCCAATCTTATTATTAGTTAAAATACTTCTGAAAAGCAATGTGAAAGAATATTTAAAAATCTAAAACTTGGATTGTGTTATTTCTCTTAAGTGAGGTTAGCAGCTGTGGTTTCTCAACACTGGAATGAACTGATGGTTAAGACAGAATCAATATCTTCCATTCAAGTGTGGTGTCAACTTTAGTGTATGAGTTTCTCTGTAAGTTTATCTTTGCCTCAAGCAGGTTGATTTCATAAATGCAAGATCTTCCTGTGTCCAAAAATAATCAATAAACCTGTCTATGTGCACTGCTTCAGGCCTACTTCAACCAAGGATTGAACCAAGATCATTCTCCAAGTTGTTGTTTGTGGCTGTGCATTTAATAAGATGTTCCTATTACTAAAGAGAATTTAAACCAATAGCCTAATTAACAAGCAATTTCCTTAAAGTTATTTTCCTTAAAAGAAAATCTATGGCTCTCATTTTAGGTTTTGGGTTTTAACAAATACTCAATTTATTGTTTTTCAGCTACTTAAATATGATTCTAAAATTATAAGTTCCAGCTTATGACTGACGACAATTCACCTCTTTCATCTTTAGCAGTGGGCCAGTTGTTTTCACTAACTCAACCAGAAAAGAGGATCCTCTTGGTAGTAATGAAAGCAGCTGATGCAAAAATAAACACAATAATTTTGTGCTACAAGTGTTGCAAACCAATTTATTATATTTGTTTGCCTATGAAGCAAAAATTTTGGCCATTTACTTTAATCAGGGGCATTTTTCTGTGTGTAAGAAAGCTTAGATGCTGCCTCTGTATAATCTCAGCATTATTTACAAATATGTCCCATTGCAACAAATGGTTAGCACTGGATATATAACTGCTAATGGGTTTTTGAGTGTTTTGCCCTAAGAGCTGATGGTAAAGGGGTCACAAGTATGAGAGATGGTAAAATCAGTAATTTCTGTGTGTGGCTCTGAAGCAGCAGCAGAAAAATAGGCAAAAAGTGTTTAATAACAGTGTTTTATAATGAAATACAACCACCTGGAATTATAATGCGTAGATTTTTCAGCTAATGCTCTTGGTAAGCAACTCCTTTTTATAATACCAGCAGTTAAAAATGTTTCAGGAAAGGGACAGATTTGGAACAGGTTGTGATGTTAGGTTGAGGAAATTGAGCTAGTAACTTTCAAAAGGAGTATGAGAAACAATCACTGTAACCTACTCCTGTTTGTGTTACAGCTTGATTCAGTGGCACCTAATGAGTTTGAGCATCAAGGAATTCTACTCTGGTTTTAAGGATTGATTAATCCTTTTAGAGGAAAGGAGTGTGAGTGCATGAATGGAAAGGAAAAAAAGGAAGAAAGCTGAAGACATCAAGCAATATTGCTTGGGGCTGGCAAAAAGGTACCAGACCCTTGGCTTTTGGAAAGTAGCATTCAGTGACTGGAGAAGTTAACGTGTATCTCCCCCTTTTTAAATTGATTGTAAATGTTCCTTTATGTGCTTGTGTGAATTTAGGGGATTTTCTCTTTCAGGATTTTATTAAGCACTTCTTTTTTTCAGCTTTAATCTCTAGATGTGGATAATATCTATCAAGAGAATAACAAAACTGAGAGCAGGTGATCTAATCTATGTCTCTGTCTTTATCTGTGCTTTCCTGCAAGTGAAAAATAAATGAGTTTTCAAGGGATCTATATGTTTAATAATAAACCTTTTAAAGCTGCTGTTATCTGAAACATATGAATCCAGTAGTGAGAATTAAGTGTCAAAGAAAGACTGACTTTGAATTGTTACTTGGTGGTTCTGAAGTTTTTCTTAATTTTCTCTAGGAAGTTTGGGGGTTTTTCTGGTTTCGCATGTGTGTCAGGCTTTTTTTTTTTTAGACCTTCTTCCTGACCCAGAAAACTCTTTTGATGGACTATCCTGTTATTTTATTTCTTATTATGTCTTCCTCGTTCTGCTATTGAATCTGTTGCTCAATTCAAAATAGACTTCAATGTGTCATCTTTGACAAGCTGTTTGAAAGAAACTAGACAATGTAGCAGATAAGGGCAGATCAGATTATGACTTCCCTGAAGGAAAGGCTGTATCATGAATTTAAATATTTGTAGCTCCTTGTGGGTTAAGATTAGAAAGCCTAATTTCTCATGGCCTTAGTTTGTAAATGCTTCTGCTTGTGTAGTTCTGTTACCTGTTGTAATCTTAACTGAAATATTAAATTATGTTAAAGGTGCGTCTAGGCTGCAATTCAGCTATTAATCTGGGTATGTGAGTCAAAATATAAGGAATTTTGACAGATCATGTTTACTCATTAGTCTAGAAATAGCTTTTGAGTTATTAGTCTGTGTGAAATGTGCTACACACTACTTCTATGAAGCTCAGTTTGTGAAGCTCAACCTGTGTGTGATGGCTCAAATTTTGGTGCTTTTTTCCCAAAATAGAAGCAAAATGGGGTAAGGCATTAGAGCAGTGTGTGGGGTTCTAAAACCTGGTGGCTCCAAGTTTTTTGACAGTGTGACTGGTCTAAAAAGTCAAGCCAGTTGACTGTACCCTCTTTATTTATCCACACTACCCAAAGCAAGTCATTGAGAAGATAGGACATTCTGACTCTTGTAGTTTGAATTCCTCCAAGTTTGATGAACAACTTGTTTCTTATTCCCTTAAGTATTTTAGGATCTCTCTTATCTTTAAGGACTTTCCCAATCCCTATGACTATTTATTCTACCAGCTAAAATTGAGAATGCTGCTGGACTTGAGTTCAAGATGGTTATTACTATTGTTTTTCTTAAGTTTTGTGAATTCTTGTTGCTCCTGATATTTTGTTTTGGTTGTTTGTCTTTTCTTTGTGGTAATGTATCTTTTCATTTTGTGATTTGCTCTTGTGCTGTGGTTGTGATTTCAATTCTCTCTCTTGCCAGAGACCAATTAATTCTAGGTGGGTTTTTTTTGTTGTTGTTGTTCTATCATCTAGTGGAAGTTTACTTGTTAGGATTTTGTTGTACTTTTGAAGGTGTAGTTGGCCTCCTACCCTGTGCCTCCCCTCAGTTTTCTAGTACAAAGTACGTCTGTGATTAACTCTCCGTATGTGCATGCGTGTATGGTTTTTTGTGTGTATATATCTGTATATATGCATGTCTAGTTGTCATGCATGTGAGTACAAGGAGTCTTTCTCCTCAAATCTTTTTGTTTTCTCAACTACTTTGGGATGACTTAAATGTCAGTTTATGGTCATATATAATGAGAAGAGACGGAGAGCTCAGTGTTAAAAATAGTGGGGTGTATGTGTTGCAAAAACACTAGATGGTAGGAGTGACGTTTTTCTCTTGTCTGTTATATACCATTCATGACTTCCAAACTAGATGATGGCCTTGACCTCATCTTTTGACATCTTTTGTCCTTAAGGTTGATATTCCATGTATTCAAAGGTATTCCAGAGAATGGTAGCTCATAAAATTCTGCAGAAAGGTTTAAGTTTTGACTGGGAAGTTTCTAATAACTTGAATTAGGCAGCCTGAAAGTGGAGTCTGGGTTGGAGTAATTTTTCCTGTCTTTTGAGTTGTTAAATTTCAAGACTTTCCCTTATTTTGGTAGGTTTTAGAACAGCACAAAAGCTTTCTGCGCTGTGCTTGGCTTAGCTGTCATGCTTGGATCAGGCTTGAATTCTGGCTCTGCCCCTCTTGCATCAGTTTCTATGATAAGGGCTCTTTGTGGAGGTTGTGTGAGATCATCACCAAGGGTGCGCAGTTGGTGACCTCTCCTCTGAGAGACTGCAGATGGATAAGCCATAACTTCAGCAGACTTGAGCCCTCAACCTTTTCTTGTTAGGCCTTAGCATGCAGGAGAAGGTTTTCCATCTCTCTTTAGAACGAGATCAACTCCAGTGTGCCTGTGTGGTGTGAAATTGCCTTGCTGCTTGCCAGTGTGCAGAATTCCTTGAGTGCCTCATTAAATTGCCCGGTCATTTCTAAACTTTTTTCCCTTGTTTTTTTCAATTAATAAGTTTGTCTGTTTTTAACTTTGTTTGCTCCTAGGTCTGATAGATATATCTGATACACAGTGGGAATATTGAATGTTTTGCACACAGGACCTAAATTGTGTCTAAAGGGTTCAATTTATACTATTGGTATAAAATTTGCCTAAAATTACTGTCTTCCCTCTGTGCCTTACAATCGGCCTTTGCTCAGGGCTGAACTAACAATATACCAGCTTGAAGGACTGCCTTTTTCTGGGAGTACAGACAAACTAATTCAGTCCAGACAGGGGGAAAGGCAGTGCTGTGTGTGAAGAGCAGGAAGGCAAAATGTCTGATTTCCTGCCTTGAAGCTCTGGGTCTGTGTGTGGTCAAAATTTTACTAGTAGAGTGCTCTAACATTAGCTTCCTGTAATAGCATTAGTTTGAGTGTTAGCCTCAGTAGACAAAGAACCTCCAATCTTTCTTTTCCAGTTGGTGCCTTATTGCAGAACGGTGTCTTTCAAAGGAATAATGTTATGTGGTTTTGTTCTGTGTTGAGCAAAGATACAAAGATCTGCATTGCCTACTTCAGGTACAACTGCTAGTACTAAAGTTTAGCAGAAAAAATTTTAAGTATAGATGTCCCTTATCTCAGTAGTGATTAGTATTTCTTCCTTCTCATGTAGAGGTCTGTCTTCCACATGTCTTGTTTGTGATATGCATTTGTTTCATTACAGGATTGAGTTTTGATTTAGTAGTCCAGGCTATTGCAGATGAATGATGCTGTTTGTGTCTGGCAAAAATCAAAGATGTTATTGGCAATCATCTGCGTGAATTTTGTAGTATGGAGCCTTTACTGTTTAATGCATTAATAGATATAATTTTTGTCAGAATTTTTGAACTGTATGAGAACTTTACAGTAGCTGTGGACAATATTTATTTTTATTTTTAGTAAAAGTCTGCAGTTAAAACACAAATGCCGAAAAGTGATACTATGTGTGCTGTGTCATGTACCCAGAGCTGCAGAGACCTGGTCATAAATCCTAGTGTTGGGATAGAGGGAGAATATGCAGAGAATTATTGAAGGCAGAAGTCATCTGTCAAGCGCAAGCTTTCTCTGAAGGTTATTTAATTAGAGGAGTTACTAAGTGATTTTTCAGTCTCCTGGGACTTATTCCATGTCTTTGTGTTCAAAGATGACCTCCTTGAAAGAGGTATAAGGAAGTGGTTTCTTTGTTTCTCAGCACCTTGATTTCTGAATCTGAAGATTACCCTTTTGCCCTTAAAAAAGTCAAGATTTTTAAATCAATCTTGCTTTTTTCCCCTATTGTTTTCTTAGAGACCAACACAATGCTCTTGCATTCTACAGAAAAGTTTGAAGACACAGCAAATTTAATTCCTTTGTCTCAGTCTGTCTTTGCTTTCCTTATGTCTGTGGTAACCTTCCATTATGGCTGAGAAAATGTGGTTTGATGCTGTGTTGCTGTATTGCATTGTAGCCCTACAGATCTCATCTGGCAAAAAATTGAACTTGCTAACTGCGTCTTGTTTTTTTACTTTTTTTTTCCTTAATGCAAGATAGTTTTCTCAGTTTAACAATTTCTGTTGTTTTGGTGTAGTAGTCACCTTTCCCTGTTGCCAACAAAATGTCGATGTGACTGCCACAGCAGTTTTGGTTTTAGATGCAATTGCATTTCTGATATACTTTTGATCTCGGTTACATTTGCAGGTTTAAATATTTGCAGGTAAAATAAAATTAAGCAAAAAGGGTTTCATTCCAATTGCTTTCTGTTTTTGCTCCGTGCTTCAAGATGTGTGTACAAGTTACGGGGATTTTTTTTCTTCCATTCTTAATTTCTGCTGCGTCTGGTTCTTGTATTGCTGGTGAGTAATTTTCTTGTTGTTTCATTCAGATGTATATAGGTGGAGACTTGCAAATGCCTGTGTTATTGGAATACGTCAGTATACTTAAGTTTTTGGATGCACTCATTTTGAGTTCTGCTTATTTATTCAGTACTTCACTTTTATTTCAATTAGTTAACTTCATTTCCCTGGACTTCCAAAGAATATGACACTTTCTTATATAGAAGTAAATACTAAAACAAAATTCTGCTTTCTGTGCTTTCCCCTTTCTTCCTGTGCACAAGCTTTTTTTTCCCTTTTCTTCTTTAGAGTCATTCTTTATAGAGCTAGAAGCAAGCAGTGATGAGTTTGAATTCAAAGAGGATTAGGGGTAGGACTTTGAAATACACACTAATTCATCAGACACTTCTGATACTGTAGAATTAACAAGAGGTTGCATTAAATCATGCCTGAGCATTTGTTGAGTAATTGCCCTCTTTCAAGAAGGAGAATTTGTAGTGGTTTTGAGTGATGAGTGGTTTAATGTTGTAACTAAACTTGTAATCCTTTACTTGTAATGGGAACAATCCCTTTCAGCACTTTTTTCTCTACTCCCCTAGCTGGGAATGCTTCCTTGCATCCAGCACCTCAGATAATTTAGTGGTTGGTCTTGTGGTTTAAAAAATCCCACCCAGTGAAGTGATACATCCATACCCCTCCCCAGCTCACTGTCAAGTCAGCCAGATGAGTGCTACAGCAGTGCCTATAAGGGGAGCATGGGGACAGTCCAGCAGCTCGGGATGGAGACATGGTGAGGTGCAAACAGCCCCTGTCAGCAGCAGCTGGCCTGTCCAGCAGCTGCCTTGTCAGAGTAAGCAGCACCAGCTCCACACTCGCTTTGCAAAGCATTGCAGCATCTTAGGATGATGATGTCCTTCCCTTTCTTCCCTTTGCTGGACTACTAGTTGTTTCATGGAATCTGCCATCTGCTCTTAAGTAGAATCAACTGGGATTGTTAAACAGGAATTTAGTCTAATCTCATTAGTTTTTTCAATGACATAGCTTCTGTATCCCTTGGATCTGAATTGGGGCCTGTGTACTTGTGTTAACCTACTTAAATGTTCAGGTTTCACATCTTGGAGAGCGCTCAAGTGAGAAAATGAATCTGCACAGTAATTCTCAAACAAGAGCTGTGGACTTTGAAAGAAACACAGTAGGCAGATACTGTTCATGTATCAAGCCATGTCCTGCTTGGAAGCTGTTGCCACTTTTTCTTCCTTTCCCCATTCCAGAAATCGATCAATTAAGACAAAAAAACCCAATCAACAACATCAACAAAAAAGAAACAAAAAGGAGAAATACTACTTGCAAACATTAGAAGTTATGGGATAGGCATGCTAAAATTATTGCTGCTGCCTAAATATGTACTTCAAAACACTTTTTAACTCATATCAGATGTGATGACAAAATGTTCCTTAGAAGTGAATATACCAGTAAGATATTTTTAACAAGTTGCAAATAGTGAATTTTTGTTTCTAAATCCTTCTTTTATTGCTGTTGAAGTTTTGGGGTTTTTTTTTTTTGCTTGCATATCTCTAACAGATCAATCAGCTCCTTTTGATTGATGATGATATATGATTAATATATTCTTGGATTTTTTTTCCCAATCTAGTACAACTAAAAGAGCAACCTAAACACTATTGATGCTGAGTGTGCACTTACTGTATAAATCATGTAACTATGTCTGCAGTGACAAATACTTTTGGAATAGAAGGCTGTTTTCAACATTATTTAAAAAAACACCATGAATTAACTTTTCAAAGAAATGTCTTGTCACCTATCAATCTTACCTTTTGGAAACTAAAATTGAGTGATAACAGCTTTTGATGTTAGCATTAATTTAAATAATCACTGCAAATGTTTTGTGATGTTTTATTTTCATAGTTTGTGGCAGGTAGTGCAGACACGTGAGTTTTTTTGAGACGTGATAAATTTAACAGGAAATTTAACTGGATCCTGTTTGTGACTGCAATTCTTAGAGATCCTTATTCCTTGCTTTCAAAGCTACTGGTGCACTTGAGATTATACCCTTCTATCAGTCCCAGCATCCTTACATGTTTCTCCTGCTCTTCCCTCCCCTCTCTTCTTGCCATCTATCCTTGTATGTTTATGCAGCTTCATGAATCATGAGGATTGAGTGATCTTAGTCAAAAAGAGTAAAAGCCTTTCCATGGCCGCTTGGCAGTATTTTTGTCCATTTGTTTTCTGTCTGATGTAGGAGACGTTTCCCCTCACTTCTGCTGCTTCTGTGGAGAGGTGACAATCAAGCCAGAGAGAGACCCGTTTGCTTTCTGCTCTGTGGGCATTTCACAGCAGGTGCTGATTCTGCTTCTGTCTGTGGTGGCATCTGTGGAGATCTCTGATTGGCAGGGCTTCTTTTGGCATGGAAAACTTCAGTAGAAGTAGCCTCTAGCAAGAAGATGTGTTCTTACCCACATTTTCTGTGTGGGGATGTGTGTCCTTGCATTGTCTTTACTGTCAGCCTGACAATCACTTTAGCTCTAACAGTGTTTTTTCACTGTAAAGCTGAAGGAAATGAAAGGGGTGTTGTAATTTCTGGCATTTCTGGGTTTTTTGTTTCTTCTTTCTAGTGGTATATTAGATTGGCAGTTTTGTAAGGCAAGCAATGTTTAATTCTCTGCGTTTCTGGTAGGTGATAAGGTTGTCTCACTTAGTTTTGACATTTATCATTACAGTGGATGAAGTCTCTAGGCTAAAGAGGGAACATGATTTATTAGAGGTCACCTGGAGCTGGGTATCTGAATTCTCACCAAGCTGTAAAAGTATTGTGGGTTTGGGGTTTTTTTTATTTATTGACAGGTACTTATAAAAATTTTTTTTTTGTAAAATGCTGAAATACAGTCTAAAACTGCGTAGTATTTGTGGGCTAATCAGTTAATCCAGTGTATGTTATACCAATGTGGGTATTTTGGAGATAAGTCATGCTATTATTTTTAGGGAACTAATGAAAATTTGAAGCTAATCTAAAATATACTTGTGTGCAAATCTTCGTATTTAATTGCCTATCTGTACTTACTTCTTGAATAGCCTGACCTACCCTACATGGGGTTTTCTGTTGCTCCTTGGCTTTTGTCAGTTCAGTAGGTCTACTGTGCCCAGAAATTAGGTTGACCCAGAACTTTGAGTTGATCCCAATTGCTGTACAAATGAGTCTTCATCTGCAAAGTTAGATCAGACCTTCCTCAGAGAATATGTATACTTGTTTTCCAGCAACTTCAGATAAAGCATTGTTTTTGTTTAATCCCTTCTAGATTTAGAAAATGTCATGCTTTATAGTTGTTTTAGCACTTCAGGTTGTGTGTGTAAGCTACAAAATATGTGGTTTGCACTAAGTAAAGGTAACATTTACAGAGATGGTAGGACACCAAGGCATTTAATTTTGTCTGGAGAGTACAGCTTATAGTAATTGCTATTTTCAAAATGTTTTGAGTGTGTTCATTCAGAGTATTTCTAAACACATTTCCTATATATGGAACCATCAAGGTATTATTTTGATGCTTTCCCCTGTTGTGTTGTTGTTTTGGTTTGGTTTTTTTTTTTTTTTGAGAATATAAAACTGTCTTCTTGTGGGGGATATGTGTGTTCCTCCTGCTAGAAGCTTCTATTTTTGTTCTGAGTACTCAAATATATTAAAGGAATGTGCCTTTGACAGCAGTTTACTTACACTGAGTAAAGGAATGAGAATGAAAATGAAATCATCTTTGCTGTAATAATTTTGGACACTAGCAGTGATAATCAAATGTTGCCAAGTATGTAGCTTTTCAGTGTTTTTTCTATTCATTTATGCTTCACTTCTTGGTGTGCTTGGAAATGTCTGCTTTAGCATGCTAAACAGGTTGGCAGTCAGAGGAAGTTAGCATTTGTTTATGGGCTATTTCTTGCTTGTCTTTTCCGCAAGAAGCAGCATTCCAGGCATTTTCAGAGGATACTTTATCTCTGTTTCATACAAAACGCATTTGCTGGGAAGGGAAGAAGTGGGTGCCCTGTAATGTAATTACATTAAATTACTGGAGCGCTTGCCTGGCACACAGGAAAGCTGGATTCATTTACTGCAGCAAGAGAGACTGGAGTTGTGTTTCTGGGAGGCAGAGTGAGTGCTGGGTTAGAACGCAACCTGGGGTGGACACTGGACTCTGCTGAAGGTCCTGCATTGGAAGGAAGTGGTGCTTCAGAGCTTGCTTAGCTAATGTGGTAGCGAATTAAAAGATTGTAATCTGAATTGGGGTGGGCGAAGAGGCACATATTAAATACAGAGGCAGATACTAAGCAGTAGCAAAGATGCTTGGGCTTAGGCTTTGTCAGGGTCTTAGCCAGCTGTCTGATTCTCCTTGACTTTGAGTACTTTTCTTAGGAGGAGCCTTAATGCCAGGTTTAGGGATGTAAACTTCAGCAGGCATTACTCTGTTGCGATGCCAAGTGCTGCTCCACACAACATGGAAGTGCTTCTCTGTCTGGTCCCAAGTACATGGTCAAAACAGAAGTGTATGAAGACCTGAGAGGAGTCATCTTGCAGTGAGAGCACCCCTTCCAAAATCATCAAGTGGTTTGACTGAACTGGACTGCTGGATGCAGCACAGCCTTGTATTAGGCCAGCTGGATCAAGTGAGAAGGTGCTGCCAGTATTTACTTTCCTCTTAGAAAATCACCAATAGAAGAAAATCTGCAGTAGCCCTCACCTAAAAGCAAGAGGAACAGATATTAAGCCTTAACATGTGTTTTGTCCAACAAAGATATGTTTCTCAATTATTTTCTTTGAGTGTCTACCTGCCCAGGGAACACAACTCCCACACAACTCTTGTGTCCAAATGTTGCATGCTGTTCAGCATCTAGGTTGCCTGTGAGAGGAATGACTGGTATTGGAAGCACAGTCAGCTTCCACTTGAGATATTTCCAACCTCAAGAGCTTTTCAGAGATCTATGTTGAGTTGCTACTTGCAAGGTCTGTGTGATATCTTAATGCATCTAAGGATGTTTCATGTTGTTAAGTTGTTCTCTTGATAGGAAGCCACTGTGGGGTTGAAATCTCTGCTATAATGAGATCTAGTTCATAGCAGTTAAATGTCAAATCCGTGATACTTGAAACTATAATTAAAAGGAAAAAAGTATTGTGAGACAAAAATAAGAAAAACAGTAGTAGTTTTAAGTGTGGCTTGAATTTTTTTATATGGAAGCAGTACCTAGGGACTTGGAACAGTTTAAAATTGGTTTTGGTGCCAAATGAAATAACAACTGACAAAAAAATGCTTTGCAATGCTTGTAAGGAATATAATATTCAATGCATACAAATATACCAAAACTAAAGGGAAGTGGTCTAGAAGATTTAAATAATGGTAATGAAACTATCCACTAATGTACATCTGTGTATAATTACAGCTTTCTAAACTCAAATTGAGTATTCTTAAATTTCTCATGGAATGCGATCACATCCTGTTGTATATCTGTAGACATGCTATAAAAAAAGTTTGAATCCTGCTTTGAATTTGAACTACCTCATCCTTTCCCTGCAGCAGAGCAGCTGCAAGTGTGTAATTAATCATTTCCAGAAACAATTTTTTTGAGTCTAGTTCTCAAAAGTGGAGCTTCATGTTGTGTCTTCAACACATCTCAAATTCAGTCTTCCAGCTAGTCTTAATGGAGTGAGTGAGCTGAGCCGGAAAAAAAAGTGAGCGGTAATAGCAAGGTTTGTCAGTAGACGTGGGCTTTCTGAGGCATGGAGAGCCTTCAGTATCCTGAAAGAAAAAGTTGCTGCAACTCAGTGATTAATCAGCCAAAAAATAAATCCACCCCACCTTCAGTTTAGTCAATTGACCATAACAAATTGTGCAAGATTATTGCTGCAAGTAATATTTGTAACAAAATGTTAAGTAAATCTACATCCCTTAGTTTCAGAGCTTTTGGAATAGCAGAGGTATTTGGAGAATTGAATTTAAAAATTACATTTAATGTACATTTATTTGTTATGTTAAAAATATTACTGTAGTATCATTGTAATACTTCCCACTGAATGGACTTGAAAGGTTGCAATTTTCTTTCTTTGCATGTCTTGTGGTACTGTAGCAGAAATCAGTGGGAAGCAGTGACATGATGTGTAAAATTAGAATATGCCAAACCCCTGCAACACTTGCATTTTAGCTGGCGTGCACTTATTTTCTTGTTAGTATGTATCCTGGCCTAAGAAAATAACTGCATGAACAATGACCACAAAGGTTTTATTCTAATGGTGCTCTGTGTACATCTTCTGTGTAGTTAGTCTCTGCTAGCTGGTAGCTACCTTTTATTTTTCAATAACTTCAAAATGGTTGTCCATATGCATTTACCTACTAAGTTGTAGCCTGAAATTGCCAGCTCTTTTAAAAAATGTCAGGATTTTTTTTTAAAGTATTAGTATTTAAATATAGAAAAATACAGTAGCCTTTTAATTTTTTATTCATTAAATCTCCCTCTTGTACTCTGATGATTAAATAGCTGTGCGTCCTCTTAGGCAGTTTAAGTCGCTTTCAATCTTCCATTAAGCTTAGCTTCCTATGAATGAGTTTTGTCAGTGCCAGCATTGTCTTCTACCAAGAAGATTACTCCTCAAAAGCAAGTGGCTTTTTAAGATCACATTAGAAGCTGGGATTTTGTTTCACTCAAGGCAAGCTGAAAAAGTGGTGATGGCAACATAGTAATGCCATTTGACCATATGGTTGATTTCTCTATAGCACCAAATTACCATGCTGAAGCAATTTGCAATCAAAGATATAAAGAAACTGGTTATGTTTATGCCTATGGTTTCAATAACTGCTTTTATCTCTGTTTGTGCTCTCAAGTTCTTGTTAAAGGATATAGCATGTTGTTCACACCTGAAAGGTAGGGGTTTCCCACATGTACCTTCCAAATTCTTAATTGGATGAAAGTTAGTGCTTACAAAGGAGGATCAGTTTTAGGCAAGTTGTTGATTTTAGAGCCACGAAGTCCTAATCTAGGCCACAAAGTTCAAGGTTAATATCCCTTAGTGCCCCATGCTCTCCCATCACGATACTGGTTTCTAAAGAGTCCTAGGAGGCCAGCTGAACATCAAGCAATATGCATTGGCAACTTCCATCCTGGCAGCTTGGCTCACCTCAAAATGTCTGAAGGCTGTACAAAGTAGTTTCCGGAAAGGATCAAATTTTTAAGAATTCAAAATGGCACTTAACCGTAAGATTCTGAATCCAACTTTACCTTTGGTAGTTTATTTTGTAAAAAACAAAACACAACAGCAACAAAATCCAACGTGGAAGAACTTGATAAATAATTATTGTCAATGGCACATGCATCTCAGCTAGAAGGATTAATGGGAAGGCAGAGTTTTACCCCAAAGACTTAAGGGGAGGGGGACAATGAGGAGGCACTCAGTTTTTGTTTTGTTTAATTGCAGGGGAAACCCTTGCATTATTATTTTGATTGTTTAGCAGATGTTTTGCATTTATTTTTTAACTTACATGTTTTTAAGACTCGTTACAGTCATCTGTAATGAACAGTAAAGAACTTCACTGAATTTTGCAGCTGCAGTTGATACTCGGACTTCAGTGTTTCTGTAGTGTCTTTAAAATGGTACACGAAGCCAAATAATGAATGAAATACAACTTTCTCAAAACACAGAAAGCATCTGTTTCACTGTGCTGGTGAGACTCAGTGCACAGTGACATATAATTTCCCTCATCAGTGTGAGTCATAAACATCTTCTTGAAATGTGTTGTGTGGTTTTGGGAGTGTGTTTTTGTGTTAGTGTGGGTTTTCTTTGTTAATTTTTTCTTTGTTATTTTTATCGTTGTCCTAAATCTTAGTTTAAGCAGAGGTATCAGTTGACCTCCACAAGGCCCAAAGCGTGTACCAACATGGTGGTATGTAGAATAGGAACCTGTTAAAATTCCTCCTTTCTGGAATCCTTGATGCATGATGCTATGAAAAGCATGCATTAGTAGTACTAAATTTTTAACTGATTTAGCTGTTTTTCTTGGGGGG
>WBMY01006820.1:252490-290781 GCA_013397315.1 Donacobius atricapilla
GGGGAGCATCTGTATTTAGTTTTTCATTTCAGTATTTTAGAAATCTGTTGCCTTTTTTCAACATATTTCTAAATGTTAGGGCCAACTTAGCACTTAGACACTTAAGCTGCATTTACATTGGAAAGTTCTGAGGTGCCTAGGGACAAGCTGAAATGGTATCATTTGTGGTTGAAATGTTCCCCAGCATAAGTTTGGCATGTTCCAACTACTTAATATTCCATCAAAGAATTCCCAGATGTGGCTTAGGAGCTGGGACAGCAGAGGCATTTTCCAGGATGCGCTTCATACACCATCATGCTGCTTTGGAGAGACTGGCAGATTCCCGTAAGAAATGAGAACTGTTCTGCACTGCTTGGCTTCGGTGCACTCAGTGATTAGTACAGGCATAGTGGTGTATCTTCTTGAATGTTGTGGTAAAGGTCTTGTCTTCTGCAGGATACTGCCAATATAGCTGGTTTTATAGATGGGACTCCTTCAGTGCAGATTTAGAAAAGGAAACGAAATTTCTTTTGGCGAGTGTGCAAGAACAACAGAAGTTGATGGCACTTAAATCAATTGGCTAAGTGTAGTGTGCAAATTGGCATACAGTCCATGCAGTTGCTAGGTTCTTTTGTTTTAAAGTTATCTTCTTCTCCACTTCTTCCAAATGCATAATGGGGTAATTCCAGCTTCATATTTTGTATTTTTGTGGTAGTAAGAATACAAAAGTGTGGTGGTTGGGGTTTTTTCCTTCCCCGTTGAAACAAAAATGAGATTTACAGGTTCAGAATAAATACTGGAAATTGGAGGAGGGCATTGGTGAAACTCTTTGTCCCCCCTACCCATCTAAATCATCAATATCTCTGCAATCACAAATCCAGCAGAGTTGCCTGCGAAGCCCAGAATAAACTCCAATGAAATTAACACATGAAAATATTTTGGAAGTATTTTTCCCATAGTAAGGCTGCCATTCTGGATATAATTGCTAGATAACCTGATTTCTCTTTTCAAATAACTTTCTATTTTGGCTGTTCCTTATTAGAGCAGGGCTTTCTTCAGCTCTTGCTTAACCTTTTTGCCTGTGTAGCTCCCTGGATTAAAAAAAGAATTGCATCTTTCCTACTAAATGTCCTTTTTTTTTTTTCCCCCAAAGAAGAATTTTTGCATAAATTAACTGCCGAAGTCTGACTCAATTTTTGTTCTGTTTTTCAAGTAATGGAGAAAGTAATCATTGTTTCTCTTAAAATCCTTGTTTTCTTGGACCACTCTGAGTTTAAAATCTGGAAAACCTCATTTGCTTCGAAGACAGAAAACTAAATTAGGATTATTTTAAAGATTATGTGCTTTTTTTCAGGAGGACCCAAATGATATTGACCCCAAAAGGAAAGAAGTGCGTGGCAATGATGGGGAGGACAAGGCACAAAGTGTGGAGACACTACCTCCAGGTATTGCAGTAAGCTTTGTTATGAGGGATCCACAGCCACAAAACATTTATCATTGAAAGCCATAAAACACTGCAGTTGTTCCGATTCTAATAATTCTTTGTAGTTTGAAAGCGGTAGGATTATTTTAGCAACATGTACTTCTCTGTTCTTACAGCTTCAGCATCTTTAACTCTTACCTGCTTCACCGCTCCTTTGAGTTTAAAACAATAGGGAGTGTGGTTCTTTGCTAGTATGATTGTATTGTCCTTCAGTAGGTTTGAGATACTGTAAAAGCCACTGGTACAAAGGTAGTCCGTTTCTCTTGGTGGATGATGCTGCAGGCAACAGACAAGTCACCTTGGGACGGTTATTTTGACTGAAGATTCAGCCAAGGTTCATATTTTTTTAGGTTTTTTTTCTGGCTTTTGATTTGGCAGATTTTCCTGGCTGTGCTTCTGCTGTGCTTTATTTTTTTTTCATGCTCACTCAGTATTTGTCACATGCTGGAAAATAACAGAGCAACGTGATTTTTATTTTGTTTGAGTGAAATCCTCATGCCTTGAGGATGCATTAGGAAAATTAAGTGTTAAGGAATCTTCATTTCATGTGAATGCTTCCATAAACTTCTTTTGCTGCTTAACTGTTTGACATCAGTGAGATTTCATATATCGCTACAATTGACATACTAAAGCATACAGAAAAACGAAAATGGAATTTGAATGTTTTACACAGTTGAAAAAGTTTCACCTGTGACAGGGACAACTACTGGTCAGCTAGCATCACAGGTTTTGCTTCTCTTCTGTTAATCCTCATGTTTTGCATACAAATGTCTTGAAATACTGTGAGTTCTTGCAGAAAGAACTAACCAAGGCAAGCTTTTTTTTAAGCAGCTGGGAACTTTGATCCCCAGGAACACGTGAGGTATGATTTTTCTTTTACAGTCATAGGCTCACCAGGTACAGTATAAGGTCTTTGCTATTGATGCCTTTTTTCTGTATCCTTTGACCTACCTTATTGTAGCTACCATTTGGAGAAGGGAAGTAAGACTGGTTATCTATGTATACCTTTTTGGACAAGACTTTATTTTGTGTATGTATGGAGAAATAAATCCCCAAAAGTTGAAGAGCCTGGCTTATTTAACTTGGTTTCTGGTAGATCACTTCAGGTATTTGTTCTGCTTAACAGACCTAACTACATATTTTGTTTCTGGTGTTAGATCAGCCAATTGTGCACGTTCCAGCTATTCTTATTTCCTCTTTTCTGAATGTTTATGTATTCTGGACCAAACTTGGTACCTTCCTAGTGGCGTTAAGTAACCTGTTTGAGTATTAAAGGGACTGGTTAGTGTCAGAGGTTGAAAGGGAGAGCTATCAGAAGCTAGAAGGGTTGTAACTAGAAGTAAGATTAAGTGTGAAGTAGAGCAGGTCATGGCTTTTTTAATTCCATATGTTGATTAGGAGTCTCTTATGGCCTGATGTAATAGACAGAATTTCTACTGCAAAGTAATATCAGAGTCTGGAATCAAACAGAACTATACACCCTTAAATCACTATTTTCTTTATTTTCAGTTAATATAGCCACACTTCTGAATCCTTACAGCAGTCAAGCTTGGTATTCGTATTTCTGCAGATTCTTCGCATTGTTTTAAAAAATTTGATACTACTTTGTGTGATAGTCTAGACAGATTTAATTTGCAAAAGTGAGTTTTGATGTTAGACTGTTAACAGTACTGTTACTGTTGAAGTAGTACTTAACTCTGTTGAAGTTTAATTACTTAATTAAATATTTCATCAATTGTGTTTAGATGACTGAATGTTGTTCCTTAAATCACGAATATTAAACTAGATATCTTCCTGCTTTTCTACTGTAGGAAAAGTTCGGTGGCAGGACTTTGATCAAGATGCCTATGTTGGTGCTACTGTGGTGCGATCCGGCCAGGATCCGTATGCACGGAATAAGTTCAATCAGGTGGAGAGCGACAAACTGCGAATGGACCGAAGCATTCCTGACACTAGGCATGATCAGTAAGTGCCAAACTGAGCCGTGTTGGCTTAGATCAGCCTTGCTGTATTTATTGCTTTTAAGCTGCTTTTTCTGAAGCAGGAGTTCTCCAGCTTTAGAAAGGACAGTAACAGTAAACTCCCTGATCTTTGAACAGTGGGTTAAAGAACAATAAATCTTATTCAAGTTTTTCTCTTTCTATGACTTCCATCAGTGTGTATTATATGTCCAAACTGGTGCTGCATTTCAGTCTCTTTTTTCCTGTTTATCTGCTGGCATTTCTTGGTTTCTACATTTGTAAATCTCTTTCGCAGTGAGGGTGATCAAACAGTGGAACAGGTTCCCCAGAGAAGGTGTGAAGTCTCCAGGCTTAGAGATATTCAAAGCCCAATGTGGAGCCTGCTGTAGCAGGTACTACTTTGAGGGAGTTTGGGCTCAGAGATCTCCAGGGCCACTTTGGATCCGTCACTTTGTGATTCTGTTTGTATTTAATGATTGTCAACTCTAAACCTAAAGGAATCAATTTATTCACACCCTGGTAAACATAGGGCAGAATGGGACTTCAGGCTGCTTGTGCAGTTTCAGGAAACAGTACCCTTCACAGTAAGGAAAGATATTATTTGTTACTGGTTAAAGAAGACCTTCATTTTAAAAAGGATTAAATAACTTGCATGAGTCTTGCTCAAAAAAAGCGCTGCTCATTAGGACATTTTAACTTAAAAATACAAAACCAGGTTTGATTTGGTTTTAAAAACTAGGCAAGCCTATCTCGAAGCATAAAATTAGCCAACCATATGTAGTAATTTGCCTAACTAATTCTACAGTTAAGATGAATGTACATTCACAGATGTGTAAGTAGAAGAAGCTGAAAAAGACACTAGAAGAGGAGAAAGAAAAGGAAGTTTCCTGTTTTTCTTCCATAAACCTCTTTAATCAGAAATAGCCTAGTGAAGAAAATGTGTGTAGAAACTCAGTCATTTTTGAAATCCCTTGTATAATAGCTTGGGTTTGGGTTTCTTTACGCAAAGTATTTGTAGATGGAGTAAAGCAAATAATTTGTTGTTAATTGAATGTCAAAGTAGGAAGAATCTGGTATTTTTGCTTGTTGCCAAGAAAGCAGTGAAAAGCGCGATGCTTGTGGTGTTGTACTGAGGGGTTTAAAATTATTTTTGATTTTCTTCATAGCATGTACTTTTTTTCTTCCACAAGAAATGTATTCTAACTTTTTTGATCAGGTATTCTTTTACATGATATCAAACTCGACTACCAACTTCTCGAAGTTTCTGTGATTCAGATACACTGAATTTGGAGTTTTTTTGATACCTAATAACCTTGAGGAGGGAGAGGAGCATGTATCTAACAGGCAAAGGCTGTCCTTTGAGAATACCTTAAATAGGAGAGACGTCCGGAGATAAATTATATTACAATGCCCATGTTTCTTTTAAATGTTAGTCTTAAGTTAGACTTGCTTAAGTGTTTCCACTTAACAGAGCTGGAGAGGAACCCAGAGAGAGAGATGTTACTGGGGGAAGGCTATATCTGAGCTGGGATTATTACTTCAGCTTTGCCATGGAGCAGATTTAAGTGTCCATCAGTCTGTGAATAGTCATCTTTTAAAGAAAAAAACAACCAAACAGAAAAACAAACTGAAGTAATCATTCTTACAAGCTGTCCTTAATGAGTTCCCTATCAAGTTGCATTTAATTTTCCTTCTATTTTGGGAAGAACTTTCACTGCAAAAGTTGAAAAAGCTGCATGAAATACTTGTTTGGGAACTGTGCAATGGAAAGAACAAAAGCAATAGCCATAGGAAGAAGAAGATCTGAGCATGTGATGCTTTGAAGCATGTTAGTTTCTAATAAAACTGAAAGCAACTGGGTTGAGCTTAAGATCTCCCTGTGGAGCTGTTGCAATCTTCTTTAAGGAAAGAAGCTGGGGTGAGGAAATACTTTGTTTCTTCTTTAGTAACTTGTTATTAGTTGTATTGATGTGTCTGAGAGGCTCTTTGACTTTAAAAAAATTACATAGCAATATTTTTTAATTGCTGAAATTCTCTAGACTGTTTAGAAGAAGTTTATCAGGATTCTGCATTAGATATGTAGATGTGACTGTAACTGTGCATCTCTTAATACGGTGTTGTTAAGTCTTTTTTTACATCATGGAAAGTTTTACTAGCAGGGAGACAAAATATTTCCTCATGCTTTTTGTGAAAGCCTGCCAGCAGTACCAGAAGACACTTTTGGTTCCCTCATTTTAGCTGCTTGCCTTTGTTTTAAGCAAGAGGAAGAAGGGAGAAACAGGCAGATACAACATAAGAAAGAAAGCAGGCAGATCTGCGAGCAGGAACATGGATTCTCACTCCAGCTGATGCTCACAAATACCACTTTCAACAACTCTGAGAAACCTCTGGGTTTCTGCTTGTTTCATGGTTGATTTTGGAGACCCAGAAAGTGACAAGCAGGTCACAGTTGTAATGGGAAACTCATAGAGCTGTCCTCCTATCAGTGTGAAATAGTTTCCCAGGTGGGATGAAGGATAAAATACTCCCATGTTTTTTATTGAACATAAATGTTCCCCATGCATGCTTTGGACTACTGATTTCTGATCACATCTTCTAACTGATGTGTTGTGATGGTTTTTAGGAGTTACTGTCAAGTACTATAGCTGCACTAAGCTGTGTTTTCTTTGTCATTTGGCACCTATTAGAAGCTTCTGACCTCACACTCATGTTTTATTCTTAAGTAGAAAAGAAACAAACTTTCCTGTGTCTTTACTACCAGTTGAAGTGAATGTTCTCCTTGCACTGGTTAAAATGTGTATTTCTGTCAAAAAGTGGTTTCAGACAAATCACAGAGGTTTTGGGAAAAATTGTTCATTAAATGAACTCGTCCAGATCTCTAGGGGAAAAAAAGTACTTTTCATGTTTTAGCTGATTTACTGACCTGTGCTAAACATTGAAGGTCTCAATTGAAGTGTTTAGTGTGAGTTCTGCCTTCACTAAATGTATTTTCTTATTCTGCATGTAAAATTGAAGTGCTGCATCTTGAGGAGATAAAGTTTAATCTTTGTGCCAAAAATAACGACATTGTTTCTTTGGTTTGAATTTTAATTGTGGCCCTGTTGACACAGCAGAATAGGAGGAAGATGATACTGAGTCAGTTAAAGCAGGGATTTATGAGTAGCTGAAAACAGTAATACTTAGTGAAACATTCCTCCAGTTTTATTTGGAAGTCTAGAAGTCTTATTTCTCCCCCAGAAATACACAGTAGTGCTCTTCTCTTGAGTTTTCTTAAAATAGAGAAGCTTCATTGCCTTGAGTAATTCCCCCTAATATGTGATTTGGCTCAAGTGCTCTCTTCTATAAAGAGATCAGTATAAGTTTAATGTGACTTTTTAATTATTCTAATGCAAGTGCTTCATGTGATAACTGCGTGCATGGTAGCCCTGTCCTCTGTGGGTAATTTGAAAATCAGCAGGATAAAGAATATCTTCTTTGGCACCTCAGAATTTGGAGTATAATAACTGCACATCTTTTAGCTCTCTAGATTTGCCAGAAGCTCACATTAGAGGAGCTGCTCTTTATTTTTCAGGAGCACATGGGCATTTGAGATTTATTTGTTCCACGCTGGGGACTAGGGACAAAGCCATCTTGTATGCCCACCACAAAGCCAGAGACAGCCCTGCTAATCTGACACAGAAGTTGTGGGCTTGGCATAGACTCTGTTTTTGTTCAGAGCCAAGTGAGCTCACTGCAGCATGATAATGTTTTGTTTCATGCAAGCTCTAATGTGCGTTACACTATGGTTGTGTTGTATCAAAAATACCACAGGTTTTTGGGTTTTTGTAGGGTGGGCCAGGGCAAGAAGCACATTGCTGCTTGCTCTCTGATTCCAAGAAGTTGGAGGTTGTATTGTTTATGGTGCATGTTGGAGATGTTTAATCAGGTGTGGAGTGAGCTGTTATACAGGCAGAAGCCTAGTTCTATTAAGTGTGGGCGGCAAACTTCTCTTAAAAACTGGTGTGATTAATACTGCACAGAGTACAGAAATTGAATTGCTGAAATAAGTACTGAAATCAATTGCTGAATTTGCTACAGGTGTATGCTAGTTGCGTTTATTTCTTCTGAAGACAACTAGGCCCATTAAAGCTCTACCCTTAATTAAAGGATGTGGAAGAAATACATCGCTGGTGTGTGTCAGTGCACAAATGGCAATCGGTATCATGACTTGTCACCTTGTAACGCTTTTGGCATAAACTCAATATATGTTGTTTTCTAGTACTGTTAGTTTCTAATACAATGAGCTTAATATCTTTTTAAAGTTTATTTTATTGGAATAAATAGCTTAACTGCATGTAGTCCTGAAGGAAACATTTTGGGATTTGCTTCTTTTTGCTTATTATATTAATTTCAGGTTTCTAGAGGTGATAAAAATGAGTTGACATAGGTGGAATATTTCATTATCTTTATGGTTTGGAAGGATATGGTTCTGTGTTTAGTTGGCTCAGCATTGTCACAGCTAGCTCTGTTTTTCAAATTCTGAATGTTATGAACCTCACAAGTTCTCATTAGAATAGAAAACTAGTTTTATCTGTGAGCAAGGCTTTAAACATAAAGGCAGAAGTGGGCACATGTGATTCTAAAGAAGATTCTAAAGAAGAAATGTGGTAGCCTGTGAACATGTGCACGATCATTGAAAATATGCATATTTCCTTAGTTGTTTTGAATGCTTTTAGTGTAAAAAAAGGGCTCTGCTTTCATACTCAGCTGCACAAAAGACATTTGACATAGTGCAATGATGATGGTCTGGTGACTTTTCTGAACTTGCCCATATCTGCCACTGACTTTTTAGACTTCTGTGTACTAAAACAGCTACCAAAAGTGTCAAAGACAGGTTTATTATAATCTCACTTGAAAACAAGCTATTTCATTCTTCTTAGGCAGCATGCCTATGAGTTTAATAAACACTTTGCAATGAGGGCTGTCTGCCAAGCCTGGGATGTAAAAATTATGTTGAAATGACAAGGTATTATTTCTTTCAGGTGTCAACGGAAACAATGGCGGATAGATTTACCAGCCACAAGTGTGGTGATCACCTTTCATAATGAGGCAAGATCTGCTTTGCTTCGAACTGTTGTCAGGTATGCCTAAGAGAGCCTAATTTTTCTTTAGGGCCATTCATTTCTGTCAGCTTATGATAAGAAAGGGAAGTAACAACCCATTATGTTCTTCTGAACTACTTGCAGAGGAAACGATAAGTCTTCATTTCGTTGAGATCTTCAGTTCTCTACATCCTGGAATAGTGATTTTAAACAAAATTGCTCACCTTAACTAAAATGCATGAAAGTATAGGACCGATTACCAGATGGTGTTTGGAGGCTGGCTGTTTTAAGAAAAAGTCAGGGTAGATGTATTCCCAGGTGATATTTGACTCAAAGATATCTGCAAAAGTTTCATGTTGAACATTGTCGAGTACACTGATTTCTGGAGGCTCTAATGGTGGGAGCGGGAGGGGGAGGCAAGGAGGAAGGAACACACAGAATTATACATGTGCCTTTCTTCCTTTCTGCAAGAACAGACCGACAGCTGTTGCTGAAAGTAACATCTTGGGCTAGGTTCTACTGCAGCTTAAAAAAGTAAATGCTTTTATGACATTATTATGGAAAATTAACACTACTGGAATGCTTTTTTTTTTGGTCTGTTTCAGTGTCCTTAAAAAAAGTCCATCACATCTTATTAAGGAAATCATACTGGTGGATGACTACAGTAATGATCGTAAGTACTTTTACAGGATCCTACCTTACTGTGCTTATTCTGGTAAGATTTCCTGTAGATGCTGATAGGTGACTTGATTGAGAATAGGACACATGAGTAGGAGTTCGCAGAGACTGGCCAAAACCAGGTCTTAACTCTTCCATATCTGTCATTGTGGAAATGTGAAGTTTCTATAAATATTTCTGATATACCTTATTATTTCCTGTTAGCTGAAGGACAAGAGTGTATCTTTAAAAAGAGCCTTTTCATAGTATTATGCTATCTTAAGCAGAAATAAAACCCATTGGGCTTGCAACCTATATTTTTGTAGTGCTGTTTTAAATGAATGCCTGTCTTCATCAGTCTCTCAGAAAAAATCTTACTGAATCTAAAAAAGTCAATGTCTTGTAGGTATTTGGGTGTCATGGTAGAAGTTTAAACAATAGAAATGGACCTCAGAGTAATATTTCTTAGAAGAAGCTAATGTTTATATTTGCATTAATACTTTTACTAATACGAGCTTAAGTCAGGTTTGTGTTAATGTTGGTTAGAAAGTGAGCTTTCTTAAAGGCAATAAAACGGTTTATTTAATCCTATGAAAGTTTTTTCTCTCTGTGCAATGTAGAAACTGTCTAAAGTAAGCAAAGAGAAAATAGTTAAATTATTTCAAGACTGTAAAATTAAGCTAGCTTCAAATAACGTAATGAAGGTAGTAATTTCTTAGCCTGGTAATTTTTCTTTATTTCTTGTGTGATGAGTAACTAATTATGACCACAAACATTTTTACCTACAAAGCTTTTCTTTTTCTTTGAAGATGGCCTCTTTTCTGGTATACAGTGCTGTATGTCAAACTAGTTCTCATCACTTGATTTTTTTTTTCTTTTTTTAATTTTTAAATTTGTTACTCTTATTTTTTCAAGCTGATGATGGTGCTCTCTTGGGAAAAATTGAAAAGGTACGGGTTCTTCGAAATGATCGCCGAGAAGGTAGGCTTAATTTTAAGGAAGTAAGACACAAATTCCACTGTGCTGCCTTATCTGTTAGTTTTCATCAAGTCTTTTAAAGGAACATTCTGCTTTTCTTTCCTTATTGGAAGAGAGATCTTCACTTTATAAGTAGAGGGAATAAAAAAATCTATTTGTGCAGGTAAAAACAGTAGTTGTGTTTGTTTCCATATTGTTCTGTGCACAATTGCCCATTGTTGACTTTACAGTGGGGGTTTCCTTCAGGAGTTGCATTTAATCTTCAACCTTTCCTTTCTCTTACTGCACTGAATCCTTAGTTAAGCTGCTTCCATTGTATGCAAGGTCTTGCTGTAAAATGTATCTGTGTTTGAAATGATGCAACTTAAAAATAGCTCTCTTTTTTTGCTGGTTCCCTTATTCAGTATCTTTTTATGAATTTAGTTGATGGACCGCAAGACAAATAATTTGCTTTCACTTAAGAGGGTTTGAGCAGCCTGGAAGGCTAAGACCAAGTATGCTGGCTTTGCTGAAGCCAGTATGTCCTGTAACAAATTTGTCTTACATGTGTGTTTTCTTCTATGTTGCTTCATAAATTGTGGTCTCACATCACCGAACCCTTCAGTCAGCAGTTCATTGACAGTGGAGTTTAAAGTATTAGATATGGGCAACTGTTATTCTACAGCTGTTTGAAATAATAGCTGAGATCTGACAGCTGAAAGAGCTGAATGAATTAGCTGATATGTGCTTGTTAATTTTTATAAGCTGTATCTTCTAGACTGCCAGCCTGACCTGGGAAAGGGCTGGAATCATTAGATTATCAGGAACTGGAAATGACATGCACAAAACCTGTGTTGTCCCATAATTAAAGTTATTGCAATAACTGATGGATTTTTAGTGTTTAAATATTCTGTTTGGAATATACTTGTGAATAAAGGCTTATTAGGAAAGCAGGTCTTTTATGATTTGCCATGGTTGCCAGGTTTTGAGTAAGTTAATGTCATTTTTCCATGTATCGCTTGAAGATGGAGATAGTAGTAAGGGAAAAACCAGAATGAAGTAACACATTTTTGATATTTGTTTCTTTTAGTAATTTTAAATATCAACTGGCAATGCATATACACATATATATGCTTAGGAATATGCATCAATGTATCTGAAAATTAAATATAATCTGTCAAATCTATTAGTATGTCAGAAAAGAACAACTATTTGCAGATAGAGTATTAGTTTATTGTATCTTTGTGAGATTAAGGTGAAATATTACACATACAAATTAAAATTTAAGAATTGGTGAAACTGACCAACGTGTAGGATGCTAAGAGTAGCTCAGTAGTATGAGCAATAGAGGAAAGCAGTGTGTTTGAAAACAAAAGTTGAAGCAAGGAGGTGGTGTCAGTGGAAGGGATGACATTTACTGCCTTTCTTTTAGAAATAAATATTAGTAACTTTTAGTCTTATCTGTAGTACCAGAGTTTGTTATGGGAAAAGGTATGTTTGAGGGTGTGGTAGTCTTTGGAATAAATGTTCAGTGGAACCCTTTTAGCTCTATTCATAGTAAGCGTGAATGTGATAGCGGAGGACTCAATGACCAAATTGCTCACCTCCATTTTTTTGCCACTGATTCTGAAATTAGAAACACTATTGTGTGTTTTCTATAGAGTTAGAGTAAGACAGTAGGTTCTACAATGATGTTATTTAAAAATAATAAGCTCTGAGAGGGAGGAATTGAAAATTAAAAAAAATTAAAAAGTATAGCCATAGTGCTTGAGGAATAGTTTGATGTGGAAAAACTGAACAGAACAGATTCAAAGGCTGACATTAAGGCAGCAGCACTAAGTCAGTGAGATACAGTTAGATGTCAGCGTGCCACAGGTAAAATGTGAAATGTTGGAGAGCCATAGTACAGTGTGTATCTGGAACTGTGCTCAATTTGAAATAAATAGGAAAAGGATCTCGATGGGGCTGTTACTGAATATTGGTCAGAGCAAACGAGCTTTTCCTCTTAGGCATCTTGTATCCTGTTGGCATAGTCATATTTTGCATATTTATTTTGTAAAGGAAGCAGTAAGGAACAGACTCTATTCTTTGAAAAGTATTTCAGTTGTGGGGGAAAATGCCCAAACAAACCAGAACAGATTTAGTGGGAAACAATGAAGAAAGAAAAACCAAAAAAACCCCAGCCTAGACTTGGCTTTGGTCTCATGTGACAAAAATCATGTGAATTTTTTGATAGTAGTAGAAAGAAGTAGGGAGGAAATTTGCAAAAGAATGAGAGGAAGCTGGCTGTGTATGTATGTATGGCAAGGGTCTTTAAGGAATGGTGAGGTCATCCAGTGAAAAATTAGTAAAAGGCAAGGAAGGAAAGGAGCAGGATAAAACGGTGAGGGTATCTATGTACTCAAAACAGAGAGATGAGAAGAACATTTTGGTTTTGCCAGAAGTTTCTGCCTGAAGATATCTATTCAAAACAGACAAACCCCAAACAAACGGCAAAACAAGAGAATTACTGTAATTACAGAGGAGAGAAATGGGTTGAGGTAAGGCTCTCAGATGGGAATTAATGAAGCTTGGTTATTTCTTGAAGAAGTTCATAGGAGAATGTACAGACTCTGGTAAGGACTAAGATGAGGGGTGGCAAAAAGGTCGGAGGGTAAGTTAATGATGGTGCTTTCCTCAGTTGCATAGTAGAACTCTAGGAGACATACTTGTTTTCAGGCAGAATCTTAAGTAAGTTGTATGAGTGTAAATACCACTTAGAGTAATGCAGACCCATCTGTACTCGAGTATCACTTGTTTTGAAAAAGTACTTTGCTTCTGCTTGAATCAGATGGAAACCTGTAGAATGCAGGCTGTTTGGGCACTTGCAGGCTGTTTGGTGTGAAGTCATTTCACTGAATTCTTAACTAGCATCTGGTTTTGATAATGGAACTTGTATATTTGCCCTAAGTAATTCAACTAATTACTAATTTGGAGTGTAATAGTTTCTCACTACTGTTGATTGTTTTCCTCAGGGAGTACTTAAAAGTTTTTATCTTTTATTTCTCAGGTCTGATGCGCTCCCGTGTCAGAGGGGCAGATGCAGCACAAGCCAAAGTGTTGACCTTCCTGGATAGTCACTGTGAGTGCAATGAACACTGGCTGGAACCGCTTTTGGAAAGAGTAGCTGAGGTTAGTAAAGAGTTGTAAAGTAATTTCCTGAAGAAGCAGCTTTTAAATTTTAAAGCCATCTGGTTTATACTAGAGTAATTTTATTCATTTTCCTAAGGAAGCTTTTTCCCTGATTTAAGATGATGGAGATGATTGGAGTGTTCTGTGATTAAAACATATTTTTGTTCATTTAATCTGTGAACACAGGAACATAAAATCTGAATATTTATTATTATCTTTGCAAGTAATTCAAATATATGCTTCCTTGCTTCTTTGGGGACCGCCTCAATAAGCTGAAAATCTTTAGAGCAAAGTATGATTCTCCTCTACCAGTATCTTGGTGTGATTCAATTTACCTGAATCTTTATGGCTCATTAAGATTCAGTGTGATAATAGGAGAGAGGATGACTTGTGAACCCAAAATTCTCATGGAAACTAGCAGGAACTAGAGGCTCTCAGCATCTACGAAAATGATGCTTAGTCTGTGACCTGGAAAAGCAATTGAGAGGATTGAGAGTGAAACTGTACTGTTTTCTTCAGGGATTGGTTATACTTGTTAACTTGCTCTGGAAGAACTCAATTGAAATGGAAATTGAATTGAATGATTCCAAAAAAGCACTGAGGAACATTCAAAACAACAGGGTTCTTATTTTTCTTAATTGCATTCCCTTTCTGGAAAGCTAGTCTTCCAGGAAAGGTTTGGTTCCAAAATGCTTCTGATCGAAATCGTTTTGCTAAGCTACTCTGTTTGGTTAATGCCCAGTTCTTCACTTAACCACCTTATGCTTTCCTTTGCATTCCCCCAAACACAGAAAGGGGGAGAGAGAATGAATTAAACCCCATATACTCAGTATGCCAATGATGACTGATTTTCTTTATTCTGTTTGGTTCAGTGATGTTTTTAGAATCATAAAATCATATAGGTTGGAAATGACATCTAGGATCATTAAGTCCAACTGTTAGCCAAGCACCTGCCAAAACCGTTATTAAACCATGTCCCTGAAGTGGCCACATCTACACATCTCTTAAATACCTCCAGGGATGGTGACTCCTCCACTTCCCTGGGCAGCCTGTTCCAATGCTTGACCACTCTTTCAGTGAAAAATTTTTTCCTAATCCAGACCTCTGTGATGAAACTTGATGCTATTTCCTCTTTCCTATGCTTGTTACTTCTAAGAAGAGACTGATCCCCTCACCTTGCTACAACTTTCTGTGAGGTGGTTGTACAGAGTCATAAGCTCTCCCCTGAGCCTCTTTTCTCCAGGCTAAACAGCCTCAGCTCCCCCTCAGAAGGCTTGTCTTCCAGAGCCTTCGTAGCTCCCCATTACTCTTCTCTGGACACACTCTGGCACCTCAATGTCTTTCTTGGAGTGAGGAGCCCAGAACTGGACATGAGATTCAGGGTGCGGTCCCAGTGGTGCTGAATGCCAAGGGATGATCACTGCCCTGGTCCTGCTGGCTACGCTGTTGCTGATTCAGGCCAGGATGCCATTGACCTTCATGGCCACCTGGGCACATGCTGGATCATTTTTAGCTGCTGTCAGTCAGCATTCCCAAACCTGTAGCATCACATGAAATTGTGACCCCAGCGCAGAACCTGGCACTCTGCCTTGTTGAACCTCATACAATTGGCCATAGCCTGTTATACTTACTGGGTGTTCCAGAAATACAAGTTGCCCAAGACACATCAGTAGTTGAAATCCTTTTGGAGTAGAAATAACCAGCTCAAACCAGGACACTGTTAAAAGTACCTAGAGTGTACAAAGCCCTTGAGCATGAGCACTTCCTCCTATTTGTGTACCCCTCTGAAGTGTTGAAGCGTCAGAAGGGTTGGGAGAAATTTCTCTGTAATTATTAACTAGGAAAATAAACTTGAAGGCATTAAAAATATCTCTAAAAGAAGTGGAGAGTGCTTGCAGCTAAAGCACTAATGAATTCTAGGACATGGGAACTGTTTTCAGGCTTTTTGTGTAGACTGTTTGAAACATCTATTCATTCAAGAAATAAGAAAAGTGGTAGATTTGGTCAGCAAAACCCTGCATTGGGTAAGACATTTGCTTAGTCATTTTCCTGTTTCTTTTCTGTATAACTTTTTGCAGGACATACTCATGTATCTTTCTGAAACTGATATAGAATTTGAAAGACTGGTACCTTTTCATTGTAACAGAATGTAAAACCTCTTATTAAATTGCTGGCAATTTTGTGAAGATCCAGCATTGCCTAGGTTGTATTACATTGGAGAAGCTGGTGCATATTTTGCTTTTTGCAGCAGCTACTTTTTAGTAGCATGTGAGTTATTAGATCCTTCAAAACTTGCTCCTTCCAGTTGTCACCGTAGTACACACTAATTGTGTGCCACTGAATAGTTTTCAGCTGTATGAATATATTTTTCTATTCTTAAAAGATAGATGTTCTGTTAAATAATTAATATAGAGTTCCATTTAACTGTCAACTGCAAAGATTCCTAGCCAACAGGTATGGGGATTGAAAAAGCAGCTTTTAAGCTTTCTGGTTGTTCAAATAATTAAAGCTGGGTTAGTGTTTATATATTGCATAGCTCTTTGTTATTTTAAATGGATTAATTCTGCTCACAGGCCAGACAGGATATGTTAGTTGATGTTAATTGGCAGCATTTTTGATAGTCTCAGTGACAAGAAGCTGAATAGACGTGAACTCTTTTCTGCTCTAGCTTCACTGGTAACTATTTTCAGGTCAGGGCTCCTGTTCATTAATACTGTGTTTTCTGATATGCTGCTGCATCTATTATATATCTGGTGGAAATTGTTTTGTTCTTTTTTTTTTCTTTTTGTTCCAGAATTGCCCACTTGGCATTTATTTCAGTTGGAGTTTTGAGATATATTAGATCTGTGTGTTACAATATAAGAATTTACAGATTCCAAGAAACAGTCTCAATCCAGTCAGTTCTGCAGTACTCTATCTGATGTGCTATAACCACTTTAGCAAGCTGTGCCTCTGACACCTAAGATACCAATCTTTTCTCCAGAATTGAAGCATGAGCCATCCCACAGTTTTCTTCTATAAGAGGGTTTCCTGGTTAGGATATCTTCCTTTTTTCGGGAGCTGTGTTTGCTTAGCATTTCTGGAGGGGGTCTGACTCTGCTAGGATTTTTCTACAGCAGTTTGAGCAAGAGCTTAATGCAGAAGCAACATACACACACAAGGTGATGCTTTAGAGTTCAGAATGTGTACAGATACTGGTGTAACCTGGAGCTGGTTTATCTTCTTTGCTCCTTCCTGGAGAGTGGTTTTCTGCTTGATTCTTAAGGCTACCTTTATGCCCTCTAGATTTTTTATGTGTGTGTACGTGATTAAATGAGGAAACGGTGGAGGTTAACCCTTTGATTCCTCAAAAATGTCAGCATAATAACAAGTACTCACAGTCCTGAAAACACTAACTACTAGTGATTTCATGGGCACTCGTCTACTTGCCTTTTTCCATTTCAACTTTCTAAACACTTTGACATTCTGTTCTTAATACTCAGCAGTTGTATGAGAAAAATAAATTGAAAGATTCTGGTGCAGAGCTGAACTCATCTGTTTTCATAGTGTAGCAGTAAATCCTCTATCACATTTAGGAAGGTATTTTTAAACAAGGAAGATCATAAAAGGAAGATGAAGAAGTGAGATGGGGTTTGCTTTTTCATGTCTGTCTCAGATTTTTTGACTTTGAGTGAGTCAACTTTTAACTGACACAATGCTAAAAGGAAAATATATTTTCTCTTAAGAGTGTTGTGAAGTTTAATCTTTGAAGTGTCTTGAGACTTTTAGAAGGAGGAACCAGTGCATGCAGAATCTCAAGGATAATTTCTCATGGTTTATGAGAACAATATATAAAGTCTAACTCTCTAGAGTATTCATGACTTTCTTATAAATTGTCAAGATGAAATAGTTTGCTGCAAATTTTCAGGTGCTAGAGACTTGCAGTGTTCACAGGCTATTTCTTTTCATTATCTTCACCAAGTAGTACACAACTTTCCAGATGTACCTTCCATTAAAAGGTGAAAGCTTTTCTACATTAAATTATTCTAAAGCAAGGTACTTATTTATCCATGGTGTGATTAAAGGGAGCTGCTTTTTAGTCTTTTAAATGAGTGAACTCTGTAATTTGGAGACCCACAAGCTCTTTTTTTGCATTCTCTGCATTAACAACTTTCTAATGCTCTGCAAAGCATCACCTTAAGAACGTACAGAGCTTTTTTCTGCTTTGCTACTGAGCAAGTCCTGTAATTTCAAGTCACAGAAGGATAGCACATTTCCAGGCCAGCGATGGTTATACATCGCACTGAATGCACATGGCCTGGGTGCTTGGCTGTCCGAGAAACAACTGGGAGTTGTTTAAATATGTTAGGTGTAGCAAGTGGTCTTAGTGTAGTCATACTGATATTGATAGAAATAATCAGACCAGCAGTAAAAGCCTGGGGAAATTGCAGCTGTATGGAGACAACATGCTACCTGCTTATGCAGCACAGTGGAGATAAGCTGAAGCCCGAATGAAGCTCTGCCTAATGTGACACCTGATAACTTGGGCAGCTTTTATCACCAGGTTCAACCTGGCCAAGTAGAACCATTTGAAGAAACCAAATCTTCAAAAATGCTTTTGGAGAAGGGCATAGATGTATAATCTGTCTCAATTTCAGCTAAGGAATATATGAGAAAGGAAGGATGATTTCATTTTTGTATTTTATGCTTATAGGTATACTGTGAATAACTGGACAGGCTTGATATCTTCTGTCTCATCAGTCATTATTTAAGGGTGTTTCCTAATTCTATCACTATATATAGAATGCCTAAAATAAGGGTGTGGGTACGTCTAAAGCATTTCAGTGATGTAGGAAGGTGTACACACACACACAGAGGACTTTGCAGTAAATTGTAATTGCCTCCCAAGTACAACACAATTAGGGAAACTGCCTTGCTTGCCATTGCATACGAGGGCTTGAGGCTACCACTAGCAGAAACAGGAGCTAAGGATGTGATTGATGGGGGAATAGGGCATGTTGGCCTTTTATTGTTTGTATTTCTAGTTTGCTTTAGACCAAACTAATTAATTATTAGTAGCAGACCAGACTAGATGTTATATTGAACATCTCTCGCAAAAGTAGATTTTTGACCTGGGTGGCATAGCTTCAGTGATAGGAAGAGGAATGTAAAAAGCAATGTGTCTTCAGCTTGAATTCCCTTGGGTTTGCTTGAATTCTTCTTTTGGATGATACAGAAATTCATGACCTTTTGCTCACTCAGGCAGAATGACCTAGTAAATGCCATTTATGTAATTAGGCCTTATTAAAAATCAGCAGAGATTGAATGGTTACGGTTCAATAAAAGAAAATGGGTGTTAAAGGTTCTTATTGGACCAAGCAAAGCATTTCTCTAGGTTGCTTTTAAGTCTTCTTATGAGCTCAAGCTATTCTCATACTAATTTGGTTTCAATCTGTTCTGTGTAATAGTGATTAGCAAGGGGGATACATTGCTTGAACCACTGATTAGAATATATGTGTTGTTGTTTCAAGACATACTTATAAAATGAATTGCTAAAATGAAGATGTTTAGGTTGTATTTTTTTAACCATGAGAACAGTTTCTCCATAATAGGAGTTACCAAAATATCTCCTGTTTGTTGAAAACACTTTTTTTATATTCACAGATTTGATGATATGCTGTTCTGAAGTTATCTGTTCTCTGAATGATATTAAATTGTGCAGCTCAAAACTTTTATTTTAAATTCAAGCAATAAGTCATGGAGACAAATTGGCTTAACTGTTATACTGCATTTCTAACATTAGATGAGTCTTATTTTAGAACATTGAGGTCTTGTGATTCTTCTGGATGATGCACGTGGAGTTGGAAAGATTTTTGTTCTTAAACTGTTTTGACAAAAACATCAGCTAGAATAATTAAGATTGCTCAGAATAGTATACAAGACTGTGGTTGGACAGACGACTGCGGTTATCTGTACCGCTGGAATCTTGGCTGCTGGAGATTAATAGTATTCATGAGTTTGAGGTGCTTTTTAGGTTCTCTTTCCTATCTGAGTATCTGTTATTGAAGTGTGATTCTTCTAGAGTGAAATGGATTTGCATTAACCTAAGACTTTCCTGATTGCAGAAAGGCCTAAGTGTGCCTTAAAGGTTGAAGTAATAAGACTGTAGTCCACTGCATGGCTGGAGACTTGCTGTGGAAAATATGAATTGCCTGGATGCTTTTCTTTGCATTGGGTTTAAAAGTAAGAATGGAAGGGCTGTTAGCTTGACTGCCTTTAGAGCCACAAGTTTGCTGCCTTCTTCAAGAGCCAGTCAGAAGAGGGGGCTTACCGAATAATAGTAGCCTAGCATAGAAAGAGGATTTCCAGTCATATCCTGTGGTTTCTGCTCTCTGAAGCAGTGCTGAGCAGTACTATTCACAGTACGGGCTCTTGAGAGCCGTAAGTGGAAGTAGGGGGAGAGCTGGGGAGACATGCTAATAAAATCCTGCTGAACTGTTCGACATCACATCCTGCCTGAATCCTTATATATTGATTTCATTATTTCAATATTACTTTCTAACATTTATTTTAGGACAAGACCAGAGTTGTGTCTCCTATTATTGATGTAATTAATATGGACAACTTCCAGTACGTGGGGGCGTCAGCTGATTTAAAAGGCGGTATGTACCTGTACTGGAATACAGACTTTAAAAAAACCCATCAAGAATCAAAGCTCATAATCACTGCAGTTGAGGAACGGGCAATTAACATACTATTCTTCCCTTTCATAGATCTAGTTTCAAGTTCTGTAGGTCACTTGCTTCTTGGCTTGGATTTTAATTGGCCTTATCATTCTCTGCTTTAAAAGTTCATCTTTATTATACTAATTCTTATAATTTTATGCTGCCTTTTACCAGTATGCAAGACTTGCTCCAAGGTTTGTAGGGTTGTGTAAATCTGTCAGAAAAAGCTAATAGCCAGAGCTTATGGTTCTCTTTTTAGATAACACAGGCTTTAATTGCTCAGTAGTTTAGAAGCCCATCAACAATGCAGTGTCTATGAGGTTTTTTTCAAGATGCTGGTTTGTTTAAAAAATTAAACTCTTCTGAATAAGCAGAAGGCTTGGAAATGTGTTTAAAAAAATAAAGGTTTGTTAGCCATGATTTGTAATTGTGAAAACACTCACATATGACCATGAAAATTTGTAGTGTTTATACCTTTGCCATTAAAAAAATCCCCTATTAAATTGAGAAGTACTACAATTTCAATATGTCTAGGTAGTGTAAAGTATTGACAGCAAATAGCAAAAAGACTTTTGTAGCCCTAAATAAGAATAAATTTTTAAAAAATCTCATCTTCTTTCTCAAAGAGGGAGAGGGCAACTACATGCTAAACTCCTTACTTATTACAGTTTTTTAAAACTTCTTGCAGTGCTGACAAGAATCTTATATTTAAAGTAGCTGTTCTCTACTCACTTACCCCCTTTTAAAAACTATTATTTGTAAATAAGTGTTCCCACAACCCTGGAAATGAACTGTCGGCATAAAAGGTTTAAGATGAGCTATGATATAAAATTTAGAATGCTGTTCTCACAGTGTCCCATCTTTTTCTGAATGGACTTCGTTGAGTGAGGAAGGAAAAACATTTCTAATTCTTTTAGGTTCTATTCTTTAACTGGTCACCTAGGTTGTTGCAGTGAACTAAAATAGAAGCAATATTTGCATAATGTTGCATATGCTACAAGTTCACCAGTGATCTGGAGGTGACAAGTTCTATATCCTTTTAATTAATGTTTTGAAATTACACCTACGGTGCATATATTCACGGTGTGCTAATGTATAGTTCTGTGCTATAGTCCCAGCATTATTAAACATTAAGGCCTTTACCCAATCTATACATTAAATATTAACTACAGAAATCCCTATGCTATTATGTGGCTTTTATTGTTGTCTGCAGGAGGAGGAGGAATTCTTTCTTTGAAACCTTAGATTGGTGGCTGCTGGGTTCATGCTAAATTTTTCCCAAGTGAAGTGGGAGAGGATTCAGAGGTTGTTTCACTTGCTACTGCCCTTCATGCTTTATCTTTGAACCTACATTTCCCAATTCATTCATTTATCTATTACTTTTTAGTAGTCATTTTTTCCTTTTGTACACAGTAAGAGAGAGGTTTTTTTCATTTTTTTAAAGTGCACAAAGCTGATGTACTTCTGATTGAGGAGTGAGAAACTGGGTTTTTTTAATGTTAATAGAAATTTTGCACATACTTGTCTGCCAAGCTACTTGAGGGGCAGTTGAAATATAAATAATATATTTCTTGTCAGTTCCCAAAAGATAGATTGCCATGTTAGAGGCACTGCTGCATTTGGCACCACAGGACACTTTCACTGGGGCCAAGTCTAAACATGGAAACCGAATTATGCTTTCAACCTTAGGTACAATGTCTGTATGGCTGAAGCATGGAGATTTGAAACAGCTGGGACAGCATTTGTGCCTGGTCTGTCTTGAAAGGACTTAATCACCCAGACAAGCAACCTAGCAAATGGTATACATTTTTTTTCTAAGTGGACACATCTCAAGTAGTTCCAAAATCTGGCCAGAACTAGATCTGTGCACTTCATGTTACAGGGTTTTTTTGGGTTTTTTTTTTGTGGTTGTTGTTATTTGTTTATTTGGTTTGTTTTTTTGAGATAGGGTTTCCAAAAGTGTTTATGCCACTCTGAGAAACATTATAATCATTGCAACAAGCTGTAGTTAACTGAGATCTAATAATTTAGAGTATGCCTGTGATGCAGTTTACACTAGATAGAGTTTCATACTGGATATGCACTATGTTTAAAAATACTCCTTTTACAGAGTTACTGATACTATCTCATTGAGTGCAGATTTTTCCCAGAGTCTGTGAAAATGGAGACGGAAAACCAGTTTTGAATGGGTAGAGACTCTATACACTTGTTCAGTTTGTGAGTGCACTGTGTTCCAAAAGAGACCCCTTGTGTTCACTGGAGTACACAGTAACTGTCTCTCTCTCGCTGCTGCTGCTGGAGAGCAGTGGGTTTTTCAACTTCTCCCAGATGCAAGTAATTTTGCTGGCTATCTAGGATGAAATGCAGCTTTTTAACTGCATAGAAATATTGGAACTCATTTTGTTCTTCATGCTGAAGGCTTTGCAGTACTGTGGGTTGCAACCATTTTTCAGTTTTGCTACTTGGAGTTTTGGAGTAGTTTGACAGTCTTTCATTTTTACAGTGCAATGCTTCATGAAATACTCAAATATGGAGAGAAGGAGCTGCCATGCATGCTGTAAAGACTATTCAGGGTAATTTCTGTATTGTGTGTGATAAGTATCTCGTGAGTTGAAATGAAAACTACGGGGTTTTTAACTTCCTACATCCGTCATTGCTGTACACCTTTATGGATGCAGACAGGCAGTTTTTAGGGCTGTACTTGTTGTCTGTTTGCATTAGCTTTTTTCTCCACTTCCCCACAAAGTAATTGCTTTATCTTTATAGTGGAGAATGAAAACTATTGACATCTGTGCACCAGAAATCTGGAAATCATTCATTACATGATCTCATAGGATCTAAATGCGTTTGGCAGCAGGCAGAGTGTACAAGGCTGAATTGCTAGGTGTACTGCGAGAGGGCTATGGGTCTTGTGCAGTTTTTTAATAGATGTTCATGATTATGAGCATAACCCAGCACAAAAACTGTTATGAAAGTATTTCCTATAGGAAGTTTGTCCTATACCACCTCTGTATCATTGCCTAAAAGCGGTAATTTAATGGCTCTAATGTAGAAAGCTGCCCTAGGTGACCTATTGATCTTGTCTGTTACAGTCATCTTTGTGCTTCTGTGCTTAACTCACGACAGGCCCAGACCAGTTGTTACTGTGTGTTCACACTTATATGTGTATGCATAAAGAAAGTAAGATTTTGGTGCTCTAGCACTTGCCTCATGTTTAAACAATGATGCACTTAACAACACAATGGGAAAATATGAAGTTAAATGAATGTTGAGAAGATAAGTGGAGCCTGCATAACTTGTCATGACCTTCACAATAGAGAGCTCTTGCTGCTAGATTATCTCCAAGAGTACTGCATAAAGCCTGTATAAATGTGAGATCCCTGCTAAAGAGTGGAAATGCAGTTACTCAGTAAAGATTGCTGGGAACATTTGTAATGGCTGGAAGATCATCATATGATCTTTTCTATTTGATGTAAGGATGCCACTTGGGGTTCCTACTTTATACAATAGATGAAGACAAGAGATAAAAAGTTGCTTGGTGGTTGAGATTACTCTTTTTTTCTTTACCCTTCATCTGGACTCCTTCTTATTTGTTTTCTAACCAGAATTTTGCAGGAAGTTTAAACTTCTAATTTTAATTGCAGTTCCTGGTGTTTTTAGTGAACATTATGTTACTACAAGTTGAATGATGACCACAGTAATTTTAACATCCTACTTTTCTTCTTGAAGGCTTTGACTGGAACCTTGTATTCAAGTGGGATTACATGACACCAGAGCAAAGAAGAGCACGACAAGGAAATCCAGTTGCTCCCATAAAGTATGTCTGTACCACCACTTGTCAAATAGATTGTAGCTTGCAGCTGAGCCAAGTTAGAAATCATCTTCTCTGAGTCTGAAAGAATATCTTTACTATATCTTACATCTATATTGAAATTTCATTGATGTATATGGAACATTATGAGACTCTCAGAAATAAATGGTATTTAAAAATAGTTTAAAACACACTAGTAAATTATTTACCCTTAAGAAAAGGTAGGTGACACTCTGTTTAAAGTTGGTGTGTTTTGAGAGCTAAAAATACAGCACCAATTTTCATGTTTTATTGCTGGTACAAATTGGCACCCTTTAAATAAGTTACTTGTGATCCAAATGGAGATTTGGAAGCTGCCTCAGGTGGTCATGGCGATAGAAATGTGTTGAAACATTATTTGAAGTGATAGATGCAAAAGAAGTTGCAAAATATTGCCAGTTTTTTCAAGGAGATATTAATCGTGATGTGCAAATAATAGTTACCCCCATGCTGATGGTTCTGCAAGTATTTAATTTAATTTTTCTTGTTTTATTAGGACACCCATGATAGCTGGTGGATTATTTGTGATGGACAAATCCTATTTTGAAGAACTAGGGAAGTATGATATGATGATGGATGTTTGGGGTGGAGAAAATCTAGGTAGGTGTATTATTTTCCTTCTGATCAGCCTTGAAAGAAAGCAGGTTTCATCATTTCCTTTACTGTCAAGGAGTCATGGTTTTCCTGATTTTGTTCAAAGAGCATTAAAACCAGCGTTTAAATTTCATACACATTACTGGAAAAATCCAAACCATTTATTTCAAGGAAAGAATTATAAGAAATTAAAAATTATATGGTAAATGTGGGGGAATAAAAATATTAACTCATTAAGCAGTGACTTTTTTTGTAATGGAAGTTGATTGGTAAAAAAATTGCAGGCTGTAGATAGGCAATTAAATATAATAACGTTTAAATGCTGGCAGTTGAAGGCATGTTTTTAAGATGTTGCTTAATTTAATAATTAAAAGTAGAATATAGGGGAATGAATTTAATGTTATTACATACACCTTAATAAATCAACTTAGCTGACTGAAGAGTTACCTTGTTTCTTAACTTTGCCAATAGTATGATGCCTGGCATCTAAACTTAGTGAATTTTGTAGTTGTATACCCCTTCTTTAACCCTGTGAGATATGAATGGTTGAAAAGGCATTTTTTCTCTTAGGTCCTTATTTTCAGATGTTGATATGAGTGAGATTTATGCAAAGAAGGAGGAGGGGCTGAGAGAACTTGTGTTTTAACCATTCTCTTTTGACCTGGTAGTCGAATCTGACATTAGTAGGGGTTTTTTGGCTGTTTGCATTACAGTATGATGCAAAGGTTTTCTCCAGTTAAGACCAGTATACTTGTGTTAAAACAAAAAATATTTGAAAGGAACAGAATTCTACACCTCCTCAAGAATTCCAGTTGGTCATTAGTTTAGTTTTTTGGGGTAGAGATGCATTTCAGACATTCCAAGTAGTGTGTTTTAGGAACACTTCTAAGCATAGAAGCTTCTCTACTGCACATGCTAGCTGCAAAATCCTGAAATACCTTGAACTTGTAAAAACCCATGAGTATTTTGAGTTACTGAAATCTGCATATGCATTAAGCATATGCTTGGCCTACAAGGAAATGTCTGCTCTATGGAGACATGGTAACCAAATGTTTAACCCTGCCGTAACGCACGGAGAAGTTGGAAGTGGTGTTCCTGCAGTCCTGTCTGACCATCCTATGCAAAACTCAAAGAAACCCCCGGGTATTTTGAGCAGTTACATTTCATGTTTCTGTTGTCTCGCTCTTTTGGCTGTATATTGCTAAATTGTATTAATGTAAAGACAATAATTTTTCATTTTTTAAATGTCCTGGGAAGTCATTGGATAAATTTAATGCAGCAATACTCTTACTCACTCTGAAAACCACTTTTGCCACTCGAGCACTTAAATATTTGATTAGTTACAAGTGTCTTCTTGAGCAACTGAATTTTTTCTGACTGCTTAGCAACTACTTTTATGCTTTGATAATTGAGTCCTTGATAGCAGGAAAGGGCACAAGCAGCAGCTCCTCTCTCAAGGATGCCAAGGGATGTTATGTTGCTCCTGCTGCATTCAGTTCCTCCCCCTCCATGGGAAGAAGAAGATGGAGACTTAGGCAAGCCTGAAAAGCCAGCAGAGGGCAGCTAATGGTTTCTTCCTAACTGTCAGACTAATTGAAGACGAGTAAAAATCACATGGCATATGATTTAATAGGCAATAAATGACACATGCACCAGATAACTGGAAATCTGTGATGTGCAGTTTAAAATTGAATGTGCGCACTTGTCAGACCTCTTCTTTACTCTCAAGCATAGCTCTGCATCAGGGGCTTGGTGTGACATGCAAATAACTTGCTAAATAGACTAGCAAAATAATTTTGCACATCATATTCATTATAAAAGCTAGCATTTTTCCTTCAAGCATGTACAGAGCAGCTGTTATATGAGGTTTTGTTCACATGTCAGTATCAATCTGACAAATTTTAAGATGAGCCTGCAGTTTTTTCTCTAAATTGGCCAAATTACCACGAAGATTTGTACATTCTCAGATTGTTGCTAAATGTAACTGGTAATACATGTGTGTGCTGTACAGAAAATGAATCAAGGTTAGTTCGGTCTCTTCTCCATCTCAGAAACTCCAATTCTCAGTATGTTTGATGCTTTTTGATAAGCTTAGGAGAATCGTAGTGTACCAGGGAACTGGGTGGACCATGAGAAGGTTTGGGTCTAATTTAAAAACCTAAGATTTTCTTACTAGTTTTCCTAAAATCAGGGAACGAGTAAGACATTCCTTGTCTTCTATATTGTTGACACACTCCAATAAAAAAACCAAACCTCTTACAGAGATGAAACTTGATTTCATAAAGTTGTTTTGACATGCTGCTTATGCCTTTTCATTTAAAAACTATGTCCATTGAACTTGCTCTGGTAGTAACGTTTCTTCTCCTTCTGTTTGAGGAGTGAGATGTCTTAAGGGAGTTTGTGGGGTTGTTTTGAGTTTTAGTTGCTGTATATTCTTTTTTCTTTTCCATTGCAGGCTTTAGGAGCCATGTTGCTGCAAATAAGAATGAGTTTGCTTCTCCCTATATTCTAGTCTTTTTCTCTTTCCCACTGAGCTATTTTACATAATTAAGATGACATGTTTTATAACTTCTGGTTGTGGGGTTTTATGTTTGTTCTGGTTTTTTCAAATTTAGTTTTTGAAGTAATTCTGCTGTTACTACCTCTGTGTATGTGAAGGAGGGCTTCTGAGGGAAGAAGGCATGCCACTTAGTTTGTCATAAAAGAGAGACACTGACTTTAATTTAGAGCTGCCTGTTTGGTGTTTTTTTTTTTTAACCTATGGAAAGACACTGAATGGTTATGAAGAGGCTTGAAACTAAGGCTATCTGATAGCAGCTGTTGGACTAAAGGGGAAATCACCAAAATTAAAACAGTGCTGCTGGAAGCACCCTTCTTACTGCACTGCTTTGGAATTAATGTAGAAAAGTTCTCTCTTTAGATGACTTCTGCTATCAGAGGTCAAAGTTGAGAAAAATGTCTGAGTGTTTCTAGATCTTCTGGTCATCACTAGCTGGCTCAGATCATTAGTTTTGCTTAGAAGTGTACTATCCACAACCTTCAATTTGCAGAAGTTATGTTTATATTTGGTCTATACTGAAGTCAACATTAACTTGATTAACTCCTTCCACTGTTTGGGAGTGTTTGTTTGTCTGCTGTAATAAGTTAGCAGCTCAAATCTATTGATTATTTTAGTTTGCCTTGATTTCACTGTGTTATTCCATCTTCAACTGAAAAAAAATTATTATCAACTAGGTCATTAATCTATTTGTTAAATGTATCTTCTATTGTTTGCCATTCAGATAAAGCATATAACTCACTGGCAAATTGCAGCAGGATTTATGGATTTGGACATTGGTAACTTCAAATAAGAGAAGATACACATTTTGCTTCCATGATAGTATGTTTATTTCTGCTGAGCTTGCACAATCATAAATGCTTAGATATATTCCTTTGTTTATCCTAGAATTTATCTAAAAAAACTGTCTTGCTTGATCTTCTCAGCAGCAATCACAAAACGCCTTCTCTGGAAATATAATACAAAATAACAGTATTTTATTATGTTGGTCTTTGATTCCTGTTTTTATTTCAGAGATCTCATTCAGAGTTTGGCAATGTGGTGGGAGTCTAGAAATCATCCCTTGCAGCAGAGTGGGTCATGTATTCCGCAAACAGCATCCTTACACCTTTCCCGGTGGGAGTGGTACTGTGTTTGCAAGGTAAGTGCTAAATAGCAATGGTTTGGATTTCCTCAGATGATCAGCAGGTGGCAGTAATTTCATTTCAGGGAGCTTGTCTTTAGGAATATTTGCAGTATTATCTATCATGGTAAAATATTAATTAAAAAGAAACTAATGACTTTGAGTCAGCTATGTAGATTGAGAGAAGAACCTGAAAGCTGAGAGGGAAACTTCTGGTGGACGCAGACTGAGAATCTGGAAAATAAGGAAATGCTTAGCATGGCACTTCATCAATATTGTGTTTATTTGATTTTAAAGAAGGCTTTATTTTCAAAACTGTCATAAAACTTCATTTTGTAGAAACAGTTTCATTGTTCACCAAAACCCAGAATACACTAAGTTATGAATATGCTTTGCTTGTTTTTCATTAATACGTGATCAGCATGTGAGATGCAAATGATTACAGAGACTGATTTCAGTATTTGTGCCAGTCTGTTGGCAACTTGGTTCTCTATAATATTTGCCTTTCCTGTGCTAAGTTTAAAAAGCATTTTCTGTAGACCTAAGGAATTGCAGTTTTAAAGGCTTAGATTAATATGCCTATTAATTTTGCTGTTGATAGCCATGCATAGTAGTAGCTGAAATACTGAGCTGTCTCCTCAGTTTCTCTTCTATAGAGTGAGGACAGCAGTGCTGATTCATTTTCATAGTGGTTTTGCCTTAGTACGGATGTAAGTATTGCATGAATGTATGAAGGGTATTTTGATCAAGGCTGTATCAGTTGTAGCTGAGGAATCACTGTAGATTTTGGTTTAGAGACTTGGACTTGATGCTCAGGGGGCTGAAGAAGTACAAGTCTTGGCTAAAGGTTCTGTGGGCTATGAGCTGGAAATAAAATTGTTTATTTACCCTTGAAGGGATGTGAAGCCCAAACTCTGTTTAACATGAAGCAACACAGAGAGTGCAGATGTACCTAAATTCATAAGAATGCTGCCAATATTTTTGGATTCGCTCTAATGAAAGTGATTCACTTTAGATGGAGGTATCTCCTTAGGGGGTGTAGTTTTTCCCTTCTATGCTGGTTATGCCACCAAGGTGACTTTAATGAATTTAATATCTGCTAAAATAAAGTCACTGTCCTGTTTCTTTCAGTAGTTATAGCAGGCACTGTAGTATTTTTCTTCTTTTTTTCCCATTCTATGAGATGTATATTTTATGCTGCAGTGAAAAATGAGTAATAGTACTTAGGTGAAAACAAAAGCTAGCAACAAAATGTCCTCAGCACATCACATTTCTGTTCCAACATTTATAGTGTGCATCAGGAGGGTAGAAAGCTTTATCTTTTAAAGTGCATTATGTAAGCTTAGGATGCAACTGGTTTCGTTTAATGAGGTTTTGAAATGACAGTGTTATAACAAGGAACATGGTTAATAAAAGTGAATAAATGTATGAATATACTGTGCAATTTTCCCTCTCCTGCAGCTTTTCCATCTTTGGGGTGTTGCCAAGATACTGTATTTCTTGTGCTGTAAATAGTTTTCTTGGATGTCAAACAAATATAATAAGATGCCTTAAAATCAGTTTTAGCAATGAGAGAATGAGAAACTTTAGGTAGTAGGATATCCTTGTAATACAGGTGTTGTAATACAGATGTGTGTGGGGCCATGGTGCCAAGAAACTTGGTGCATGGAATCTGTGCTGGTGGTGCAGTTGGGATGTGTTGGCTTATGCCATTGTCTCTTGGCTGTCGGCAACTTGTTCTGGACTCCTCTGTTTTAGCTGGCTACTCAGGATGTACTGCCTTTTGGCAGCCCAAACAGGTTGATAATTTTGGATGAGAGACTGAGAGTCCTGTTTTGTGAGAGGGGAGACCACATCACCACGTCCCGGCTGTGTGATGTGTCCAGCAGGATTTGTGTGACCATTAGGCGCTGCCTTAACACAGCACTCCAGACGAGCCAGTGAGCCTTGCAGGCCCCAGTCTGCTCCAAGCAAAGCTGCCTCTGATCTCTCAGTGCTCTGTTTCATTAACTGGCTCAACACTGAGTGCACCCCATGCTGTGCTCCTCAGCACCCTGAGTTCTTTGGGGCCTTGCCAGTTCAGGCAGTTCTCAGCATCTACTCAGTGCCCGTGTTCACATGAAGCCTAAGCTGTTCTTCATCCCTGAGTATGGGGTAGTGGCATTCAGGCAGGCATTCTGGCCTTGAAAGTGCCTTTGGAGTCGTTAAACCCTGGCAAACCAAGTAGTTCCTCTCTCACCACCAAAATCTGTTTGGCCTGTGGGCAGCCAAGCTGGTTGCTGAGCAGAAAGGAGGGGCTGAGTGACTGGCACTCACACAGGCCTGAGAGACTGCAGGTGAAGATATGCTCACATACCTTCAAATCTGAATCTAGTAGGATTATGCTTACAAAAAATTAAAAGAATCTTTGCAAGAAAAAAATCAGTCCTCAAACAAAAAAATTATTCAGGTCTGTCTTGTGAAATTTTTTATTCCCCACATCCTTTTTGTTCAGCAACCTGCAAGCCTCCTCACTTAATCCTGACTACATTTTGTCTTTAAAATTGGAAAATCATATTTAAGAAGTCATTGGCTGACTGAGTTTACTCCAGTTGCTTTAGATTAACTTCCTGCCAAATGTAAAATAAGCTTCAGAGCATGGCAGTTGCAAGTGAAATAAGACTTTAATTTTCAAAGCATAAAGTTATGAACAATAGAAGTAAATGAGCTTTATGTGGGAGCCAGGAGAGGGAAAAAGCCATTGGACCCTGTTGTAGTCCAAAAGGAAATTTAAAGACACCAATTACATAAATACAAGAATTTTAGTTAGAGATGTGTTTAATTAGAAGTAAAACATTTGGGTTAGGGTTTTTTTCACATTTATTACAATAATCAATCTCTCTCAAATTTTAAAACATTTCCTCTTATCTCAGCTACAGAAGACTTGTTTGTTTCATAGCTTTAAGTGTTGTGGCAGCTTGTGTCTTCTCGGAACTTTGAATGCTATACTGGTAGGAATAGGATGAAGAGTGAAAATATCTTGCCTGTGTTAGCATATTTGTTGTCAAAAATGTAAAAGACATTTTTAAATATTGCCATTTGTTGAGATTTTTATGTTTCCAATTAGCTTGCTTTATCCAGGTGAACATTCACTGAATTTGTCTTCTGTCAGGTTACTCTTATAAAAAGATCAACCAAACATCAGCCTAATAAATTCCATGAAGTTCACCAAAAGAACTGAAAGATGGGTGTTAAAAACTGGATGAAAACCTGAAACAGTGATGAGTGTGAAAAAGACATCAATTTCATTATAAATGCATTGATTTCAGTTATGTTACTCTAATGGTTTTCTATTACTTGAGTCTTTTATAGGGAGTCTTCTGCCTGACTTGAGGCAGCTGACTGTGTAGTACTGGGAAGGGTTAAAATCAACCTGAGGAAAAATTGCATGGTTTAATTGCACCTAGAGAAAATATAACCCATGTGTTTCATATGATTGTCCCTAGAAATACACGCAGGGCAGCAGAAGTCTGGATGGATGAGTATAAAAATTTCTATTATGCAGCAGTGCCTTCAGCCAGGAATGTACCTTATGGCAAGTAAGTCACAAGTGCCTCTTTGCTCTATTTGTTTATTCTTCATAACATAGCACTTTGTGAGGTGAAATCAATGCTAAATCTGATGTTGTCTCTTTAAGGTATATTTCTATAGTTTACTGTTCTTGAGTTTTGTATGTATTCCATAAAATATGTGAAGACAACAGCCTGACCTTGATAACTCCTTTTTTTTCTTCTCTAGTATTCAAAGCCGAATGGAGCTCAGAAAGAGACTTAACTGCAAACCCTTTAAGTGGTATCTTGAAAATGTTTATCCTGAGTTACGGTGAGTTTTGCCTGAAAAAGAGGTCATATGCAGTTTTCTTTTTTGCCCTCCCCAGAAATCATTGGTTTCTCTTTCCCCATCCCTGGATTTAAAGGATGTGTTTTACTTCATCTGTGAATGCAATGCCTCATGCTGTTTTTTTTGCTTTTCTTATTAGTTCTCTTCCAAAAGAGTAAATTTTCCCTGGTTAGCTGTTTTTTCTACTTACGGCAACTACAGCTGCTGTGTTTTAGAGAACAGTGTCCAAAGGACTGAATTTACCTGGGCCTGAAGTCCGTCTCCTACACAAGCCATTTGCTCAAAAGCACATATTCTATATCCTATTGTCATCCTTTTAAAGCTTTTGCCTGTGCCTAAGCACATGCCTAGTTAAGTGAGGAGACTGAATCTCATTGCGGTACAAATGATGACAGCCAGCAGACAAGAGGGCCTTGTGTGTTTGGCAGACAAGGGTAAATGCCTAAGACTCTGAGAAGCTGAGTCTCCTGCTCCTTCTTGTCTCCTTTTCTCTTGTCACTGAATAATCACTGACTTTTGGGAAGGGCTGAGAAGGAGGAAATGAGGGGTGACACTGCCAACACTTTTTGTAACATGAACACATCCTAACTAATGAAAAATCCTCAAAGAGAAATACTTTCCAAAAGGATAGAAAGATTTTGATTAAATAACCTATTAAGAAGTATGTTGGTCAGATCTGAGCCCACTAACTTGTCTGACTAGTCTGTCAACCTAATATTGGTAGTGTAGTGGTGTAAGATATTGCATGTATCTTGTAAGAATACTTGAGGTTTTTTCCTGGGGCCACTTGTCAGTGGTGCCAGGAAACTGCTAGTGGCATACAGGCTTGAGATGCAAAAGCAGCACCAGCTATTACAGCCTCAGTGCAACACGTGCAGAACCATTCCTACTAATGAGTCTCATAAACCAGGATGATACTGAGGAAATAAGTTTTCCTTTTTCTCTTAAAAGTGCCAGAGGATATTTGGTTTTGTTTAATCTGTGAGAAAAAATATCTCTCCTGGAAAATGTGCTACCATAGGCATTACTTACATGTAATGTTATCTTGTTCTGTCGTCCCTCATGTGCTCATTCTGCTGGGTTGAATTATTATATTATAGTCTGAAGTTTTTAAAGACTCTGATATGCCCTTATTTTACTGTTTGATGTGAACTCATGGGCTCTACCCACAACTGTACTTTGCTGAATGGACTTGTCTAGGTGTTTCCATGCTAGGAGTGTACTTTATGTGTAACTATTAGAAAATAGATAACAGAAAAACTTTGATTATTATTATTTTTTTCAAATACCTAACCTCTTCTTAAATATTTCAGTAAAAACAGTCTAAGAGACATATGTAGAGGGTCCTATTTCTGCCACAAGATATGTTGCCTGAAAAGACAAAAAGGACTTGATGAGCTAACTGATAACATTAAGCTTTGAGTCAGTTTAAATGATAAGTCATCTTTAATTTGATTTTTGTGTCGAGTTTGTATGTTCATCCTCCTTCTCTGGTACAAGTCTTCTGGTACTGTGTGTGTGGTAAGCTTGCAAGTTTACTCATGCTTGATCAATTCATGATTAGAATAATAAGCCTCCCCACAAAGGATGATTGAGATTTCCAGACCGTAGTCATCATTCATCCTTAAGCTCTCATCTTAAAAATACTCTGAGTAATTTTACAAACAAGGAGCTAAAAAAAAATAAGAAAAACCTCCCAAACCGAACCCAAACTGGATCAAGCAGATATTTCTGGTTTTGTTTTAGGGTACCTGATCATCAAGATATAGCCTTTGGGGCTTTGCAGCAGGGTACCAATTGCCTTGACACTTTGGGCCATTTTGCAGATGGTGTTGTTGGAGTTTATGAATGTCATAATGCCGGGGGAAACCAGGTCTGTATGCCATTAATTTTGTTTTCTACAGTAAGTCTTAAACTAAAGAAAGAAAGTGAAACTAAACTTTTTAACTCAAGCAGTGAGTTACCATGTACTGGTGAGAGAAAGATGAATCCAAACCAGCACATCTGTTGTTGTAAAAGATTGGTTAAAAAGCTTCTCCTTCGAATATAATTTTGCACTTTCAGGATTAGGATCTGAGCCCAGAGATTCATTAATTCATTATCCCCTTCCTTTGTCACTATTAATATTTGCTTTTGCACTAGATGCCGTAGCTTATTTCCCAGGGGTATTATACTTGCATAGAAAGCTTTTTTCCCCATGAAATGATGTGTTTAGTTTTTTGGGGGCAATTTTTACATAAGAAAATATTTGGGTTGCATTAAGCATATAGCCTAAGGTCAGCAAAATAAAAGAATGCATTGCTGTGCTGCACTATTAGGCATTTACAATTTGCAATAGTGGAGTATAAAAAAAATCTGTCATTTGGCTCTTTTAGAAAACAGAGGTGCCTAAATGTTCACTCACAGTAAGGGGAGTGTTTTAACAATCTTTTCTAATCCTACTCCTAAACTAATTGCAAATGTGTCAGATCTGTAAATGAGAGCATTAATTATTTCAAAGAATCTATTTATGCAGTTGTGACTTAGTTATCATTCATGAAATACACACAGAGGTTCTCACTGCTTTGTGTGCTGCTTTGTCACTAAATCCTTGTCAGATTAAACCTGACTTTAAATCAGATGTAATATTAATGTGTCAAGTACAGCTGTTAAAATAAAAGGCTGACCAATTAAAAACTATTCTTGAATGAGTGTCAGAAGTTTGTTCTAATTTAAATTAGAAGAGGAAAAACATAAAATAAGATGAAGCCTAAAATAAAGTAATTTCCTGGAAGATGTATGTTGACAATTCATTCAAATCAGCATGTGAGAAATGCCTCCTTTCCCTATCATTAAAGAGAATTTATCTGTGGAGGCTTTTTCAATTACCTTTCTGAAAGTACCCTCATCTTTTCAGAAACCACAGTGGGTTTTTTTTAGAGAAAGGGTAGACGTGTCACAGGTGCCTTGGAACAGAAATCTTAGGATTTTCTGCTGATGTTGTGGATTCTTTGTAGATACACAAAGTTATCTTCCTCTTTCAAACTCCCCTCGCCTGAATCTGACCCTCTTCTTTCTATGTTGTTTCTTCTGTGGCACTGACCTTGACAAACCACTATGCACTTGCTCTGAACAAATACCTTTGAGAGGACATTCAGGCAGGTTGAGAGGCACAATGGGTCAAAAACAGGTTTTATGTTCAAGCAGAACTCGCATTGGATTGAAAAGAAGTAACAGCATGGGAGGAAGGGGATAGGGAACAAACCATGATCTTTGGATCTGTACTTTGTGTTTTGCACCTTATTCTTTTCAAGAGGTTTCTGGGGAGTTAAGGGCACTCGGATATTATAGGCTGCGACAATCTTCTCCTATAACTTGAAGACTATACTCTGCCTTATGTTCAATACAACTTAAAATGTAAAACGTAAGTAAAAACGGGATTTCTGCCCCCCCTTTTCCCTGCTCTCCCCTCCCCCAGGCTGGTAGAACTCAGTGGTAGTTGTGCACTTCCAGAGGGCTGAATAGCTTGTGGTGTGCTTGACAATATGCAAATATGCAGCGTTGTGATAAGGACCTAAAGGGAAAACTGAATGCACTTAGGTTCAAGGGAAAGGTTTCAGGTTAGTTGTATCTACTAACTTTTTATTTCTGATTTGACACAGATTTTCTCAGATACTCCGATTTTTGCATAAAGCTATCCAATTTCCAGCCTGTGCCCTGAGCATATACACTGCTTGCAATTTTTCTTCTCCTCTGGTGTAGTGGAACTTGTTCCATCTTATCTTCTTATCTCCATTATAGTCATAGTTACTGATCAGTGAAGGAAAATATCTATACACTCTGTCTCATAACATGAAGGGCCGTCATGTAGATGTTTCCAGCAACAGAGCTTGGAGCTTTTCTGAAACAGCTGTACTTTGGCTTTTAAATGTGTTACCACCTTATATAATTTCTGTTGTGGCTGGGGCTTGTACAGCCTTTTGATGGAATGGTGAAGATATATAAAGGCAATAATTTCAAGGCACTAATACTGACTGCAAGGTTCTCAGACACAAGTCTTACTACATCCCTGATAGTATTTTCAACCGTCATTTTTCACTATAAATTTTACCAGGGAAGAGTTCAGGGCCATTTGTAATTCCTGATAAGCTGTGAAAATAACTTGCTTAATTCCTTTAGTTGTGGCTTTAAAAGTGAGTAATAATATTTTATTATATATTAATAGTTCTTTTTGACATCTTTCAAACTGGACAGAACTGAGACGGCAAGTAATTTTGCTGTCATCTGAGTTTAACATACTGAGAGTAAAAGGAGAAGTTATCAGCTTAAGAGTTTGGAAGACAAAGGGATACACACATTTGTCCTGGCTTTGCTTTGTTTTCCATGTTGTGATCATTCTGGTATTTGCAGAATATGGTACCCATCCAGTGGCTTGGGACCTGTATGATTGTGATTACTTGTAATCTCTTGGGTTGCAAGTTCTGACAGTGTTCTGAGCATCTCTTCCCAAAGAGATTTAATAATTGTTAAATCTGCTGAGTTTCAAAGTAATTATACATTTATTTTATTTCTGAAATACTGATAGTGTGCAAAATAGTATTTAAATGTTATTTAACATACAGGCTTGGCTTTATATGTCTAAGGTTTTGTATAATACAACTCTAAATCCTCTTCAGTTGCTCGGGAGAAGCTCATGCTATTTTAAGTAGTTTATAAGCATGATTTGGCTAATTAGCCTGGCTTTAATCAAGTGGCTTCTTTCCTCAAAGGATAGTTAGACAAATGAAGACCAATGTGGACTCTGGAGACCAAACTTGAAAGGAGAGAGGCATATGGAGAGAGTCTGAATGTCAGTGCAAGATCAGGCTCTGTGTGAAAAGATGCTGAGATCAAACAAGCTGGGCAGCAGTACATACAGAACAGCTTTTCTTTGCTCTCTTAAATAGAGTTGCATATTTAAATACATTTAATGGAGATTCTGTTGTACATCATGCCTTGCATGGGAGGGAACATTCCCTCTACCCCTTTTGTGTATTGCTTTCTGGTGGTCTTTATTGTATTAAGAACTGCTGTTTCCTCACAGTGGTCCATGTGCTTTGTTCAGTGTGTAGGCAGGGTGGCCAGTGGTGCTGCAGCCCAAGCTTTTAGGGTTTTTATATATATTTACTGACATAGAAATCCTTCCACGTAGAAGACAGGGGAAAGGTGTAATACACACACACATATATAAAAAATAAACATCTAACTAAACAAGCATTTGGAGGCATATCTTCTCTGAGGCCGTGTGACTGCTCGCAGCAGCTGTGGAAAGCCAGCAGAGGGAGCAAACAGCAAGCTCAGCCCTGAGCTGATGTGGGGACACTGAAGCAGTTGGAATTACTGTGTTTGAAAAGGACTTTTCATCTCCTGCCCTGTGGGAAGCAACAAACTGTTCAAATGCTCATACATAGCTATTTGCAGGATTTTAACCTGTGCTGTATATGCAGAGGTAACGTGTTAACATACACGATTTTGTACATTTTTTGTCTCTTCCTTTTTGTAGGAATGGGCCTTAACAAAGGACAAGTCAGTGAAACACATGGATTTGTGCCTTACTGTTGTGGACAGAGCTCCTGGTTCACTAATAAAACTTCAGGGCTGTAGGGAAAACGACAGCAGACAGGTTAGTATGTCATGATTGCACTCTGCAAACAGTGGGGAACACAAGGATGGTGAATAAACAATGCACTAGTGATCATATCTTCTATAGACTCTAGTTTTACTGTTGTTTGTGCGTGTGAACTAGGATTCACGATGTCATAAAGGCAGAATAAGCTTTATCCCAACAGGGGCCTTATGTAAAGGCTCCATCCATTGGTGTGTAACAGTGTTTAACTGCCACGTGTGTCTTCTGAAAGAGTTTATATATGCCACAATGTCTTTTTGAAAGGTCTCACTCAGTGAAGTTTGAATATTATGTATTCTGTGTTGCAGAAGAATGTGGTTTGGCTTTCCTTCCTTTTGCTTGTGGCCTGTTTATAGCAGCACTAGACTCCTCAAATTCATTTTTATCAATGCAGCCTTGTAACTTCATCTATGTCCCATGCCTGAGGAAACTCACATTTGCAGTCATACCATCTTCTTGATCTGGTCATAAAACATCTCATCTCCTTGTGCTCAGTTCTGATCATCTGCCAGCTTCCTTGCTTCTATATCTCTGTTTTTGCTGACAGGTAACTGAAACACTTTATTGATGAGGGAAGGAATGTTCTTGCCACTCTTCAAAGAATGAAACTAAGGAAGCAAGATTTTCTTGATAAGGTTTACAGGCATAATA
>WBMY01006820.1:291960-377578 GCA_013397315.1 Donacobius atricapilla
GGGTGGGTGGGAAAAATTATTAGGAGAAGGTCATTTGAAAACTCCATTGGAATAGAAGTCATGGTTTGTCATTTCCAGAACCAGAAGTGTCATTCTGAAGTTTTTTTTTTCTCCTGTGTGTACTTCGTAATTTGAATATGAACTTTTCTATGATGGACTCTAAATATAAATATATGAAAATATATATATTGTCAGCTCCCAATGATTTGTATCAGTTTTCATCATCCTATAATTTTCAATGAAGTGATTGACATGTATAACCAGAAATTGGATTGGAGTGCTAGGAGAGAGAAACTCTGAGGGTGCGGACTTTGTGCTGCTGGGTATGATGTCCGTGCTAACACTGGATGCTTTTGCTTTGCAAACTGGATCTACATCTTAACACTTCACCCTCACTGGAGATCATGCAACTCAGGAGGAGAAAGAAAATAGCAGAGGAAGTCAATGCATCTGCCCAGATGATTGCTTGGATTGTTTATTCCAGCTTGGGAATTCATCACCTGTGCTCTGGATAACGTTAAACCAGTACTTGATATTTGTGTTGATCATTTCTGTAGTACTTTGTCTTTAAAATAGTTCTTCCTTTGTTACAAAATTATATAAACTGCACAGAACTTTTGTGCAGCCATGTTGGTTCAGCAGAGTTTTATTCTGGGCCCTAATGAGGAAAACAATGTCTGAAACTCCCCTTTTGAGTTATAGAAATAAGTTAGAATTGTAACACCACCGACAACAGCGCAAGATCCAAATTTTAATTTGCAAGGATGAGCAGCTATGTAATATCTCTGAATTGCACTTGCTTAATTTATAGACCTACTACTGGGGAATTTTCTTCCATTTTGTTTCTTTAAATGTAGCTTTTGAATGCATTCAGGCTTGACTCTGGGAATCAGCCTGGATACCTGCATAGCCTATGTGTTTTTAACCATAGAACTTGTGCATTTTGCAGCTTCAGTCCAGCTGATGTCATTTTTATAAAACAATGCTGTCAAAGGTAACTCCAACTTTGACCTGTCCTTTGTTACGTTTGCATAGTTTATATACTTTTGTTATTAAAAGCAAATGCGTCAATGAGCTTTTAAAATGAGAAGGAAAGTAATTAAGTATTAATAAGTAAGACAGCATTGACAAAAATTAGTGCAGACATGGAGTGCCAGGAAGTGGTTTTGGAAAGATGATTCTTGGAAAAAGACACAGGTTGATCATAAGGAGATGAAGAAACATCTGCTGTACTGTAGTATGCTGGTACAGTCCCCCTCTTTCTTTGTCCTGGTGTAGAGATGGTACTCACATGGGCAAGGTGGCTTCACTGTGCCAGTGTGTGCCCATAAAAACCTTGTGTGTCTGAAGTTATGACCTGCAGGTACCTGCTTACCTTTTGGATGGGGCCCTTAAATCCAGTTTTACCCATCCATCATCATCTGACTTTTTTAATGAACAATTAATACTTTTTCTCTGCTTATCCACAATCCACTTTCTCCAAAACTTGCCTGTTTTAAAGGCCAGACAGTGGATAGATTATTTTCAGCTTTTAGTCTCTCCCTGTAGCCTTTTAACCTAGCTGAGAACTTGAAGAACGTATTTCATAAACATAGCAATAGATGCCTTCATGTTTTGGAAAACAAATGCTGAAGTATGAGCTCAGCAGCAAACCAGTTGTTTGAGGTTTTGAAAAACAGAATTTAAAAGGAAGGTAGAAAACCCAACCACTCAGCTTCAACCGTGGAGGTATTTCCATTCACAGCTTTGATCCTGGTTGAGGGTGGTACTAACTGAAATCAGCAGCTGCAACTCTGAATATTGACTTGCCTCATCTCTGAATCAGAATTGCTAGTAAAAAGAAATTTTTTAAAAAAATCCGTATTCCATCACTTAAATCTTTAATGACTACAACATTCATAAAGTAGGAGTATTTTTTCAGTAATTCCCCATGGATGTTGTGCATAGAAGCAGTATGCATTTCTTTGAGAGAACAGATGAGAAGTGGTATCCTTTTGTTGTGTTTACATGACAGTGTGCCAAAGTTACTTACTGTGATTTTAGGGGTTTTTAATGTTGAAGAAATTCACCCATTTGAAAGGTAAATTAAGAGCCCTTGAAGCAAATTGTGATGGAGTCTCCTTAGAACTTTTCATACCGTCTTCAGAACAAGAATGATGATACTGTTTATTTCGCAGATTTTCAAAACATAGTTTGGAAACTGTTTTTTTCAGTTGGTTTGAAAAGTCTGCTGTACAGAGCTTGTACTTGTTCATTTTATAGATGGAAACCATCCTTGAAAATTTGTTTAACTTAAATAAAGAAGAACGCTTTATATATAAGTGTGTGCTGGTCAATAGAACTGAGTAAAGCCAGTAAAAGTCTGCCTGGAGCTTGTAGATTGAAGTAGTTTTTAAGTACTTCATTTCACTTGGTTGCTTCATAAAGTTCCTGTTCTATAAGTGTGTATATGTGGATGTATATTTGCATTTATGAAAAGAGATTTTGTTTGTGTTTAATACTACAATTTTGAGGAAATTGTCTTATTTCAGAAGCTGTGTTACATTGAGGAGAGGGTTAATGCTGACTGTATAGTCACCTGAAAATGTATTGTCGAGGCACTCCCCTTCCTGCCCCTCTAGGCCTGAGCTTCTGGAGATTCCTGTTGTGCCTCTCTGCTCTCAGCAATCCCTGTGCCAGGGCCTGATGCAGCTGCAGCTCTCTGCCCCTTGGGTGCCTGTGCTCGTGTGATCTCCCTGATCTCTTGTACAGGGTGGGTATCCAGGTGCCTGTGCTGCACAAGATGATGGTCAATATTTAAACCAAAAACCACTTTTTTTTTAGAATTATTTTTAAATATAGGGTTTTTAGGGGGCAAGCACTCCACTGGTATAGTTTAGAGAGTTTGCAAATGAACCTGCACCAGGACAGCTGGGGAGGGAGCAAATTCCTCTCGGGAGATGTGAAAGAATTTTCCTGCTGCCATAAGAGGAAATGGGGATGCCAACAGGGCATGGCCTGGCATCCCCTTGGCAGAGCTGGGCTGCAAGCCAAGAGGGCTGAAGATGGGACCGTGCTCCAAAAATCTCATCTGTGACCTTCTGTGCAGCCTCAGAGATGCCACAGATCAGCTGTTGGAGCACAGCATTCTTTCCCACTCCATGGCATACAGGGCTAGGTTCTTTGCTCCTGGTCTAAGAAACTCAGCTTCGCAGTCAGCCCCCAAGGGTAGGATCAGCCAGCAGGACCTGCAGAAGCATCTATAGGAAAGAATGAAACATTTCTTCTAATTGTACTGACAGGAACAGTTTTGCCTAGTAGCTCATGGGAAAGGAGAAGTCATGGGTACAAACTTTTTCTGTGTAGCAGAAGTCAGTGACTTTCAAAGTCTAAATTAATTCAAGGAAATAGGTCTTTAATATTAATGGCTGTTAAAAATGCCTTGTCAAGCTGCAGTAAACAAAAGGAACAGTTTTCTATCTGGAGATTATATCTGAGAAATCAGATGAGGATTCTCTATCTTAAATGCCCTTTAACACCTGGGAGCTGGCAGGTGGTACCTAAAGATAATTACAACAGGCTTCTGGCAGTAGAAGCTTTTGATCTAATCCAGTGTTAAATGTAGGAGTCTGTTATGTCTCTGCCTAGAGCCTTCCACGTTTCCTGCGTGTACTGTTCTCAGTTCACTCCTTAGTGTAAGTGGCAGGACTGAATGAGCCATCCAGCAGATTTTTGCATTACTGCTGACCAGAACTCTCTTGTTGCCACGTTACCTGAGTGCATAGATATGAAAAAAAGTTTCCCATTCATTTTCTGGAAATTCAGGTCATGCTTTTTAGCAGTTTTTTATGCATGGGTTTACTCTGCTTGCTTGTCCATTGCGCATAAATGCGGATGTCTTTATATTGCTTTTATAAGGGAAAGTTTAAGCTTTACTCTTTGTGGATTAACAAAAGTATTTTAAGTCCTGAATTTTCAAAAAGATGCCTGTCTGTATTTGGAAAGGAAGCTGAATTTTGGGAGATAAAAGGGCTGTAAACCTGCTTGAGGTAAGGGCTGTTGTCTCTTCTGAAGTGGATCCTATACAGCATTGTCTGGTTCCATTCTGGGGTGTTACTGCCATAACTTCAGTTGTTTTAAGATGTTTATTTTTTGTACACAAATACCAACATCTACTTTTCCTTACTTAGGTTTATTTTAAGTGTAGATGCTGTTTGAATTTACATGGCCACGAGTGGCACACAGGCATCACCTGTGTTTTCCTTCAAGCCTGAAACACAGTGAATAATTTCATAGCAATAACTTCTTACAGAACGCTCTAGCAAGAGGCTTGTTCCTCTACAGAATCATTTCAAGCAACTGAAGCCACTGAAAAAAACCTCTAGGATAATAAGCCATGATTACAGAATGAGCACAAGTGCAGGGTTGCAGCTTTTGTTAGTCTGCACATTTTATTTACAGATTAGTATCCAGTAGCTATTTTAAGATCTGCTAGTAATCAAGCTTAAAAATTGAGAATAAAGTCAGACCACAGATGTTCTCTCTACAGCACTCCAAGAGGTCTGAATGGGTGCAAAATACCCTTTTGATTTGACTTGATTTCTTGCAGCATGGCAGCAGGTTGCTGCTCTGTATGCAGGAAGAGGGATCTGTTTGATTTCAAATTCCTATTTCTACCCAGCAGATGTTTTTAATCCAAGGATTTTTTTGAGGTGTTTTTCAATTAAAAAGGATCTGGAAGTAGAAAATAGCTTTCTGTCAAACCTGTATTAATTCAAGGTCACCTTTGGTAGTCTGGTAAAAACAATGTTAGAAAATTATTACTGATGGTCTGTTGTGCTCTGGCAGTGTGATCAGCGCTTCTGTAAAATACTGTTCTCAACTTTGTGCCACCTCTTTCCCTGTCCAGCAGGTTGTTTTTGAAGTGAACAGGGGTGGATTCCTGGTGGCAGCTCTGTGCTTAGCTGAGCCAGCCTATTTGTTGCTGCTGATAGGAAAAGGAATGCTGATCCTGCCTCTCCTCCCTTGGGATAGTGTTCCTGCCCATTCCATAAGACAATAGGGAAGGCTGGCAAAAACAAACAAAAAACCCAAACATAGAAAGTGTTGTCACTTTTGGTAGCTGAAAGCCCTTTGAGCTTGGCTTAAGTAGACCATAAAATCAAGCCATATCTTTTTATAAGAGAGAGTGAGGTGACAGATGCTCTGGTTTGCCTTCCAGTTGAGATGCCTATTGTAATAATGATAAACATAACAACAACTTATGCCAAAATAGTCTTACTGCTATATCTAAAGCCAGCAGCAACTATAGTATCAAGAGGAGGAACAGGGGTGAGGGAGACAAAAAGATTTTTAAGTTTTGCATCAAAGTCATGGTTTCAACATAAAAGCCAGTGTTTGACAGGGAGTTTCCTACTAGACAGGGATATAACACTTCGCCCTAGGCAGTCTGGAGAAAGAAAATGCTCCACCCTGCGTGCAGTTTGTGCTTTGTGTGGCATGGAGCACTCCATACTGGTGTTGGGCTCTCTGCCAGCTGGTTTCAGAATTGCATGAAGACATTGCTCCTACTTTTCCTGTTGAATGAGTTACTTGAGAGAGTGGGGCATCTTTAGGTCACTGGTGAGGATCAGGGCTTCTGTCATGGGAGGAGCTTTAAAAGAACATGAGACACACACTCTTCTTGATGTCTGGGTAGAAAAGATTTAAAAAGTGAAGCAGAATAGAAAGAGGTGCAAAGTGAGAGGGTGTGGAGAAGCAGATGCAGAGCTGCAGCTTCGAATGTATTTCAAGGTCAGTAATTTGTAGTTTAAGGAAAAATGAGAACAGGCTCTACATCATCAGCTGTAACATCTTCAACTGTGCTATCTGTGCCAAGTGCTCAGCTTCTCTTTGGATGTGACCTCTGGCAATAGCTCAGATGTAAAAGACCAGCTAAATTTTCAGAAGTTTTTAGGACGTTTAGTTTTTAAAAATAAAATTCAGGAAGTTTAAACATCTTGAGAAACAGATGAATTTGAGAATTAGGAAATCTTCAGCTGATCTAATTCTCCTTTTTTCAGCTCTTTCAATATAAATTTGTTTTAATGAATAGTTGCTTCCAGGCTGAATGTCTAGCTTCAACTGCCAGCCATTTCTCTGCTGATTATATTTAACTCCTTAAAATATTTTTTCATAGAATCAGAGCTTCTGGAATATGATTCTGTAATTTCTTTACTCTTTGCCTTATGGACTGAGCCCTTAAACTAGGTGAGAAGCAGGTTTTTCAGGTCACACATTGCTACAGCTCTTCCTCAGCTGTTCTCAAGGCAAACAGATGGATGCTGAGGAGTGAAGGTTCTCTTCTCAATTTCAGAAAAATAGAATGGGACCCCTATGGTTGTTACTTGTGTAAGACTCCCACTGATGCTTCTCACTCACGTTGTTCTTGGGGCTTGGTAAGAAAGACAGCCAGGAAGTGCTCTGAATGATCCTGAGGGGTGTTACATCTTCCTTGGCTTCCAGCAAATCCAGCATGGCAAGGCAAATCAATGTTGGGCCTATAGCTGTTTATTTTTCNATATATATGTATGTATGTATGTATGTATGTATGTTTCCAGGTACCAGGTTTAGGACAAAAGCACTTCACATTGCTGAAAATTACTCCTTGGATTGACAGCCCTTTCAGTGGAAACCAGGGCTGTAAAACATGCAAAAGTATAAACGTGCACTGGGAAGTCTCCTAGCCAGAGATTGATGGGAGCTTGAAGGGCAGGTGGAGGTAATACTCTTTGGTTTTAATTCCATTCCTTTGGGCTTTTCTTAGGCAATTGGTTACTGGGTTATTAAATCCTTCGGTCCATGCTGGCTCACGTTTTCCACCAGAAGTGTCCTGAGGCTGGACAAACACATGGATGCACTGAGCACCTTTGGAGCACAGCAGGCAAGAAAAGACAGTGCAGCACCAGGAACATGCCAAAGGATGGTGCCAGGTGAGCACATGCAGGAGGAGTGACCAAGCAGCTGATATTTAATGTGCTGGGTGAAGAATCCCATGTCCAGCTCTCATTTCAAATTACTTTTCTTGCTACTTACACAATGGTGTCCTCAACCTCTCATATAAAATGTGAAGGTATTTCTGGCTGATTTTTATATTATAATTGAGAAAATATGGGGAAGAAATGAGTCTGGAAAGGATTAGTAAATTAATTTTGTATTTTATTGTGAATAGCAGCTTAGTGCCTTTGGGGATGAAATAATAATTTNAGCTCTGTGCTTAGCTGAGCCAGCCTATTTTTTGCTGCTGATAGGAAAAGGAATGCTGATCCTGCCTCTCCTCCCTTGGGATAGTGTTCCTGCCCATTCCATAAGACAATAGGGAAGGCTGGCAAAAACAAACAAAAAACCCAAACATAGAAAGTGTTGTCACTTTTGGTAGCTGAAAGCCCTTTGAGCTTGGCTTAAGTAGACCATAAAATCAAGCCATATCTTTTTATAAGAGAGAGTGAGGTGACAGATGCTCTGGTTTGCCTTCCAGTTGAGATGCCTATTGTAATAATGATAAACATAACAACAACTTATGCCAAAATAGTCTTACTGCTATATCTAAAGCCAGCAGCAACTATAGTATCAAGAGGAGGAACAGGGGTGAGGGAGACAAAAAGATTTTTAAGTTTTGCATCAAAGTCATGGTTTCAACATAAAAGCCAGTGTTTGACAGGGAGTTTCCTACTAGACAGGGATATAACACTTCGCCCTAGGCAGTCTGGAGAAAGAAAATGCTCCACCCTGCGTGCAGTTTGTGCTTTGTGTGGCATGGAGCACTCCATACTGGTGTTGGGCTCTCTGCCAGCTGGTTTCAGAATTGCATGAAGACATTGCTCCTACTTTTCCTGTTGAATGAGTTACTTGAGAGAGTGGGGCATCTTTAGGTCACTGGTGAGGATCAGGGCTTCTGTCATGGGAGGAGCTTTAAAAGAACATGAGACACACACTCTTCTTGATGTCTGGGTAGAAAAGATTTAAAAAGTGAAGCAGAATAGAAAGAGGTGCAAAGTGAGAGGGTGTGGAGAAGCAGATGCAGAGCTGCAGCTTCGAATGTATTTCAAGGTCAGTAATTTGTAGTTTAAGGAAAAATGAGAACAGGCTCTACATCATCAGCTGTAACATCTTCAACTGTGCTATCTGTGCCAAGTGCTCAGCTTCTCTTTGGATGTGACCTCTGGCAATAGCTCAGATGTAAAAGACCAGCTAAATTTTCAGAAGTTTTTAGGACGTTTAGTTTTTAAAAATAAAATTCAGGAAGTTTAAACATCTTGAGAAACAGATGAATTTGAGAATTAGGAAATCTTCAGCTGATCTAATTCTCCTTTTTTCAGCTCTTTCAATATAAATTTGTTTTAATGAATAGTTGCTTCCAGGCTGAATGTCTAGCTTCAACTGCCAGCCATTTCTCTGCTGATTATGTTTAACTCCTTAAAATATTTTTTCATAGAATCAGAGCTTCTGGAATATGATTCTGTAATTTCTTTACTCTTTGCCTTATGGACTGAGCCCTTAAACTAGGTGAGAAGCAGGTTTTTCAGGTCACACATTGCTACAGCTCTTCCTCAGCTGTTCTCAAGGCAAACAGATGGATGCTGAGGAGTGAAGGTTCTCTTCTCAATTTCAGAAAAATAGAATGGGACCCCTATGGTTGTTACTTGTGTAAGACTCCCACTGATGCTTCTCACTCACGTTGTTCTTGGGGCTTGGTAAGAAAGACAGCCAGGAAGTGCTCTGAATGATCCTGAGGGGTGTTACATCTTCCTTGGCTTCCAGCAAATCCAGCATGGCAAGGCAAATCAATGTTGGGCCTATAGCTGTTTATTTTTCTGGATGAAATCAGCAAAGAGAACACTGCTAGATGTCCATGAGCGATGCTTGTAGGCAGCTGGTCAGAACTGATGCTTTTGAGGGCCTGTCAGTTCACTCAGGGATCATCCCAAGAATTGGCTGACCACCTGGAAATCTCTGTGGTTCCCATTTTACAGAGCAGGTTTCGGTGCTGGAATGGATCAAAGTATTTGCACATCATACTGGTAAATCTTAAGAGGGGGGAAAGGAATAAGGGAGACAGACATAGCTCAGTTACAAACCAAGTAGCGCAGGGTAGATGTCAGGGGCCACTCCTTTCCCTGCTACATCTGAAGTCCTTTATCAGCAAGGAGCAAGATTTGTCCCATTTTAAACTAGAAAGGCAGTGTGCCTGTACAAGAAGAGGTTAGATCATGAACAGTAAGGAGTACATGGATAGGGAATTAAGTCATGGCTGTTCTTTACAAGTAGTGAGTGAGAAGACAATATACATATATATANTGACCAAGCAGCTGATATTTAATGTGCTGGGTGAAGAATCCCATGTCCAGCTCTCATTTCAAATTACTTTTCTTGCTACTTACACAATGGTGTCCTCAACCTCTCATATAAAATGTGAAGGTATTTCTGGCTGATTTTTATATTATAATTGAGAAAATATGGGGAAGAAATGAGTCTGGAAAGGATTAGTAAATTAATTTTGTATTTTATTGTGAATAGCAGCTTAGTGCCTTTGGGGATGAAATAATAATTTTAAGATTTTATTCCTATGCAAAACTGCCACAGATAGAATGCCCATAGAATCTGCATTTTCAGTAGTCTCTTTGGTAGAAGATGGTGTCTTTGGCATTCTGGTGTCTTTTCATTGCATAAGTCCCTAAGGACAGTCTTTGAGAGCTTCAGAAGAAAACAAGTTATATAGAATTCTGAAAGCATGCCATGGGATTTGCAATAAGCCTGGATGCAAAGATCTTTGAACTGCATTTGAATTTTGACCTTTGTTAGCAGTGCCTGGGGAAAGGCTTGTATGAGCTTCTGGATATCCTCACCTGGCACAAAGGGAGTCCTGGTTCAAGGTGAGGCACCCTGGGCTCCATTATGACAAAAAGGGCAGGTGGCTTTTGCCCCTGGGAACCCCTGCACTGTGAGACTGGCTGGAACCAGCCCTGCTGTTTTGTCTTGTGCCAGTACTGCAGTACTTCTGTGATCCACTTGGTAGGGATTTAACACTTCCTGGGAATGAAGCTGAAGGTGTGCCCAGCCTGTGAGGAGCAGAGCTGAGCCTGGCAGGAGTAAGCAACACCCTTGTAGCAATGACCATCGGATGACTTTCCAGGAAGATTAAAAAAAAGGAAAAGCATTCACTTACATAGATTTGGCTAAATAAAAAGTTATTTCATGGGGGACACAAAGGGTGAGCCCAAATCTATGTGAGTGGAAGGTGGCCCTTTAGCCTGCTTGCTTCAATTCTGGCTTTGCTTGAATACTTGTATTGGAGGAGGCATCACGTCAGCCTGGCTCCCTGTGCCCACACAGGCCAGAGCAGGAGTATTCACAAACAGTGTTACTGTTCATGTTGTTGTGTGAAGAGCTCTGTTATTGTGCTGGTGCTCTCTGGTGCGGCAGGGGGACTTACCTGCCCCTCANGAGGCAGTCTGAGCCCAAGGTATTCCCAGAGAAAATGCTTGTCTGTGCAGGATGGTTATTTCTGTGTTCACCTATGCATCTCACCCCACTGCTGTTTTATTTGTGGGAAGTGTCCTTCCCTGTCCCAGCAGATGGACTTGGCTTTCCCTGTGGGTAGGATCAGAGTCGTGCATCCTGTTGGCAGCTCTGCTTTCTTTGACTGGGTGCCCTGGAGCACGAATTTCCTTAGGAAAGCCAGAGATGGCAGCAAGACAAGTTTTCTGCCGGTTCCCTTGTTCCAGTTTCCTCCTTTTGGCAGAACAGGATTTGATTTTCTTTTTCACTATTATTATGGGCTGCAAAGAACAGCTCTTAAATTAGCCCTGAGGAGGTGGAAAGGTAGAGGAATCGCTGTGGGGAGTTTGGTCTGACGCATGTAATAAGCACAAGCTCTACCTGCTTCGACTGATGAACCCTGTCATATGCACAGCCCTCTCCCCAGTTTGTTTTTGTTGTTTTAATTAACTTTTGGCAGCCATGCCAAATGCAACTCCTGTGCCTTTTCCCAACCACTGCTGCAATGTTACAGTGTAGTTCTTTTGGTCACAGCTTGGCTTGGGAGGCTTCAGTCCATCCAAGGAGCCTCCTGTGAAACTCAAGGCCTGTGTGAAGGTGCCTGAATATCCCCCGACGGTGACCCTTTATCCCCCTTTTCTAAAACACTCCTGGCTCCATCTGCTCCCCACTGCTTTGAGCAGCTCAAAGTCCAACAGCTCAGCTGCTCTTGCCCCTGCTTCGTGACACTTGAGCACTGTTTGGCCAGAGATGCTCCTGCTGGAAGGGCAGAGTTGGGCTCTTCAGCCATCCAGTGTGGATGTGCACCCATGGAGACACAGATCTGGCGTGTGTGACACTGGCCCTGTTACCAGAGCCTCTGAAGGCTGTCCTTGTCTAGAAGAGACCTCTTGTCAGCCCCAGGGATTGTGGAGCAGTTGCACTGCTCCAGCTTGAGGAGGTGGACATCCTGGAGCACCTAGATTATGGGAAGGGGAGGGAAGGCAGCACACAAACCCCGTCAGTGCCCTGCAGCATCACTGAGCAAAGCAGGATTTAGGCCACGTGCCTAGAGAGCAGTTTGTGCTCTGCTGACTGCCTCTATCACACAGGCCTGAGGTGCTGACAGGAGAGAAGGGCACCTTTTGAACCCCAAGTATAACGTCCCTTGACTTCAGATAAGGCGTTATGGTTTGCTTTCAGTGAGGGAAGGGAGCTTTGCAACCACCCATTTTTACAGAAATCTGCCCTAAGAAGGTGGAGCTGCTCATACATTCCTGAGTGCTTCAGCCTTTGCATACAGCCCCAGAGGACAGCAGCCACATCAAATCTCATCCTCTGCTCATTTTCATTATCCACATGAAAAACTGGGTTAAGCTACCTCAGGCAAAAAGAAATCCTGCAGGCTGCTGCAAGGCTGTCGTTGCTAGAGAGGCTCTGTCAGCTGGGAAAGGGCACTGCTTTCGTGCAACAATGAACCTCACCATGTTATAAACCGCTCCTCATTGTTCGGAAAGAAACAGAGGAAATTCTTTCTCACTCCTTCTTTTGCAGTCTTCTTTCAGGTAGCATAAAATTCATTTGGCTATTTGCAGCAGAGAAGCAGAGCTGGTTGGGACCAGGGGCCATAAAACCAATGAGACAACAGGTAGGGTGAGTAGATGGGGAGAAGAGTAGGGTCTGGCATGTCTGGTGGTTAAACCTGATGCACAGGCATGAGGATGGGTCCCACCCACAGGGCTGCAGGACAGCATTTCCAGCTCCCTGGGCCTTGGGCTGCGGCAGGGCAGCTCCCTTGCACCCCGGTTGTGTTTGGCATCTGCTCTCCCTTGCTCAGAGGGAGACTGGTCATCACCCCTGCAGGCTGCTCTTTGGGGAAGCAATCAGGGAAGTCCCTCTGAGTGCCTGCATGCTGCTCATGATCTGTGATTTACCACTGGCCTGCTGAACCACCACTCTGTATTGAAATTTTGGGGTGATACTACTGGAAAAATTATGAGAAACAGATCACAAATGCTGGCCTGTGGGAAAATGTTCCTGAATTTGTTTTGCTTATCACATGAGCAACAGAAAGCTGTTGCTGGCAAGTCACTGAGTCCACTTGAATGTCTCTGCTTGGTATGTGTTTGTGGGTACTTGCCTCAGGCCAGGGGGGCTTTTTTTTTGTTCAAAAAAGCAACTTTTAAATCAGTGTAGTGTACCATGCCTTGAAATCTGCTGCTGTCATCTCAGGGAAGAGAATGCTGCTGTGTATAGATGATTGGTTTAAACTGTCTATGGCCAGTTTGTTGCACTGGCCAAGAAAGGGCCACAGATGTTTAACAGCTGGTCTGAGTCCTACTGGAATACCTTTCAGATACTCCAGGCTCACACACCTCAAGCTCCTGGCTGCAGTAATAGGTTTGCTTCATTAAACGTCCAAGTATTTCTTCTATTTTATTAAGTTTATTAAACCTGACTTGCAGTATTTAATAGCACTACTTGCTCAGCCTGGCTGAAAACTGTGGGTGATCATCTGTGACCAATTTAGCAAATACTTAACATTACCTGGTGTCTGAAAAGACAAACTGTGGAACTCTGCAGTGGCAGTTTCGAAATTGCTTTGAAATTTTGAAACTTTTTTGAAACTGAACAGAGCAATGCTCTACCTGTTTAATATTAATTACAGGACAGGAGTGAAAAAAAAAGGTGATTATCTGAACACAGAAATGCTATGTTGATGTTAGCCGAGCTACTTGTTGCGATGTCTCTCTTCTATCCACTATCAGAAGTAGCTGTGAGTTTTAGGTGGTGGTGATTTGTTGGGCACAGTAATGGAAAGGACTGAAAAAAGATGAATTAGGATGTCAAGGAGAACAGAACCCATCCTCTGGAGGAACACCAGCAGGTACAGAATTACGTTTTCTTTGCAAGTGTTGAATGGGGTCTTTCCTCTGTGGCTGGGTGCAAATACAATTGCTTACACTTGGAGACCAACTTTTCCAGTCCAAATGCCCAAGATGCAACTATGCCCACTAATTCATGTGTTTGTCTTTATCTCCAACAGTTTCAATCTGAAAAGGCTGGGATACTGGTAGACTAGTAGGCAAGGAACTTTCCCAGTTCCTGAGAGTGATTTGCAATTTATTCTGGTGTGGCTGCCTGTAGATGGCAGTCTTATGCACAGCAAATGTCTCTCCCGTCCCTGCTTTCCCTCACACCTTTCCATTTCCGGGGGATTATTATTTGGCATCATTGTAGCTGACTGTTCCTAAATTTTGTATGTGTCCAGGAGAGATGGTTTGCTTTGCTGTTTCCCCAAAGGGTCTGAGAAAATATTGCCATCTTAAATCCTGCCTTGTTGCCCTTGGGGACTCTGAATCTGGCAGGAGAAATATCTAACACTTCTTTTAAGGTTGCAGTCCAGCCCCGAGTCACAGAAGCAGAAAAAGGAGCATATTTTGGCTTGTTGCACCTCGGTGTGTTCACACTGCAGTTGGTACCAGCTGCCTCCAGGCCAGTGCAGGGCAATGGCTGTGCTGCGGGAGGTGAGTCCGTCTGCTCAGGGGAGGCTGATTCTCATCCAAGTTTGTGGATTTCCAATTCCCTGTGAATCTGAGAACTTCCCTTGCCGTTCTCTTGCTTCTTTGATGAAGCCCGGACTGCAGATTCCCAGGCAAAACTTGTGACAGGAAATAGAATCTGCAAAAAAAGCCCTGGTAAAATACATGAATCCCACACCAGTATCGCTGGGGCAGGTGTTCCTGAAGAATCCTGTTCAAGTCCTCACCTGGGGAAGTGGGACTATCAGAGAAGCAAGAGAGGTTTCTAGCTTCTCAATTCCCATCACCTTTTGTGTACTGAATTCTTAAATTCTCATCCCCAAAGACAAAGCTGTGACTGCGCTGTAGTCTAAGGAAACTGCCACATGGAAACCATCTCTGAAGCAAGGAGATGGCTCTGCTTTGCAGGGGTCTGATGAGATGCCATTCATTACTGCCTGTAAAGTGCTTTTTTAAATCTCGGGTGAGGATGCTTTAGGAGAGTCCGTGCTTCAACTTGGTGACAGCTGGGTGTGTCCTTGTCTGCAGTGTCTGTGAGGTGGCATTTTTATTTCCTGTGTTCCTCTCTGAGGAAGAGGGACAAGTGGAATAGGATATTAGAAAACACTGCAAAAGGGAACGTTTAGATTAATTAACAAAGACCATGTTGTTGGAATTAATTGCAAATTCTCTTGAGAATAATTTCACGGGAGATTGAGTTACTGCAGGCCTGATCTCAATGGATGGCAATGCTGTAAATGACAGCGCCAAGGTAACGCACCTGTGTCAATCAGATCCTGCGTTTCATAATTTCATAAATTAAATTCCTTCTTCTATTCAATTAGCGTGTTAAAGATGATTTGTATTGCTTATTGTACCTCTGATGGTGTGGCCTGACCAGACACAGCGTTAGCTCTGGTCATGGCACACCCGGGGAACAAAGTGCTGTGCTGCTGGGGGCGACTCTCCAGCCATGACAGGGAACAAGGAGAAATTCTCATTTGGTTTATGGCACAGCGGCACGTCTCGTCTCACTGCAGGGGCTTGTAATCCTCTCCTTAGGTCCCTCCTGCTGTGTGCGCCTATGGAGCGATGTAGGGAGCCACCTGTGCGTGGCTGTTCCCGTCTCAGGGAGCCCTGCCCTGAGCCAGGGCGCGGTCATGCCCATCCATCACACCCTGATGATGCACCTATACACGTTTCCAGCCTCTGCATTCCTTTGGGATGAGCCAGCCTCCTCTCTGAGCTGCAGGCACCCACTGGTTTAATCGCTTCTGAAGTGTGGAGGTGACGTCTCAGAGCAGAAACCCATGAGTCCCTCCCCTGCTTCTCGGCAGTGACTGTTGTGGTGCAAAAAACACTCAGCAAAGGAGAAAAGGAGTTTGTTTCTTGTGTGAAGGGGCCAGACTGGCTTTCAGACCAGCATTAAGGGCTGCCAATGCAGCTACTTACATGTTGAAAAGATTTCTTAGATATTGGCTGTGTTGAAGAGCCAGAATCTCTTGCTCCCCCCATTTTGTGATACTAAGCAACTTCAGAAAATAGACTCCTCCTAGGGACTGGGTTCATAAAAGACATCAAATAGGTCAAGGGGCTTGTTGCTGGTTGCTTCTGTTAATGTTTTGTTTTCCCTGGAATTCTGGCTTTTTAGCACAGCTTAGATGCAAACTAAATTCCTTCACGTGGAAAACGTAAGATGCTATGAAGAAACACCCTGAGCAAATCAGACATGGCAGCCCGACAGATCCTGGCCAGAGGTCAGTGTTGAGCCACACTCACACACCTGGAGATGCTGGACAGCCAGGTCCCAATGGAGCTTTTGAAGCCACAGGGAAATGAGGGGCACAGCCCAAGGCGTGGGGGACATCTTTATTGTGGTTGTTGGCAAAGACCGACTGTAACCCCACTCATGTTCTCCTGCAAGGCTTCTGCTACTTTGGTGGAATAAGGTTTGTACTAGGTCCTAGCAACTTGCTGACTTGGAGCTGTGAAACAGCAGCCATCTGCAGATCACACGTGTCTGGTTTTGCCTGCAAATGCCATTCATTTGGCGTGCAGGTCATGGGTTTCGTGGGTACCACTGGTGGTGCAGACAGTGTTCACCAGGAAGAGCCAGAGCAGTGAGGACAAAGGGCTGGTTCTGCTCAGGAAAGATATTTGAGAGTTGGGACAACTCTCCCTGTCCTTGTGTCCACCCTGCTCTGCCCTGAGGTGGCTGGGAAGTGTTCCTGTCGGGGTCAGGATGGCATGGGGGGGGCACAGTGGTCCCCTTTCCTATGCCTGCGTGCAGACTACACTGAAAGGCTTTTTCAAGTCAAGTCTTTCTAAAGAAAATGCCTTTGTCCCAAGTGGCTGGCTAAAGATGGTAGGTTTGATTCTAATGGTCTTAGAGTGTGAACCTGTAACTTATCTTGCAGTATATTCTCTATATCCTTCCACTTATGCACCCAGAGCATGACCAAACACCTTCCCCACCTATTTCAGAAAAGAACAAGACAGGAAAAGCAATGGGTAATATATCTGACTGTATTTCAAAGTTGTTGATTGTAAACAAACTTAGTTGAAGAAATAAAATCACATGACAAGATATCAGAGTGATACTATAAATCCATTTTGTTATTGTTGCCACACTTCACATTTTTGGAACTCGGAATTCAGCTTATGGTGTACAAAACTTGTAAAAATTTATTGCAAGCGTGCCTTTGTGTAGAACAAAACTGGTGTCACAAAAGTAGTTCCCCGTCCCATGCAGAAACACAGTTGTGTGTCTCTTACTGTGAAGAGGTCACACACCTGCATTTCCTGAAAGACTTGGCTGTTATAAAATTGCTCTGAAAAGACTTTTAAAAAGAAAATGAGAAAAAAAAAAAGGAACTTGCAGTGTATACTTTACCTCTGTAATTTATACTTTCAACAGAAATCTTTAGAATTATCAAGAATGTGGAACTTTGCAACAGAACCGCAGTTGCTGATGTTATGAGCACAGCCCAGTGGTCTTGAAAGCACTCAGCCAGCTAAGGCCCAGCTTCGCATTTGGAACTGTCACTGCATTTGATGGAATGTAAGTTGCACACATTGAAAAATAAATGAAAACAAAGTGTCGAGGGGGAGACTCCTTCTCTGGAATCCCCACTGTTCCTGTTTCTACTGTGGTGCTTCCACAGTCTGTAGCTTCCATGCTGTGCTGACACGCAGCAGCGCTGTGACTCCAAGGCTGATGACTACTGAACATATACAGTCTAAGGAAGGGCATGGAGTGAGGCCAGGGATGTGTAGCTAAAGCAGGGTTTGTGTTACTAAATCAGCTGTGCAGATTGGTTATGTTAAACATCAGCCTTTCCTTTTAATTCAAAGGCAGCAGGAGAGGGGGTATACATGCTGGAATGATGGGAATTAGAAGGGATCACCTGACTCCTCTCCCTCCATGTGCTCATCCTCTGAACTTTCCTCTGCTTTCTCAAACCCGCTGTTGCCCTTGAAGTACTCCTTTTGTCAGACCATGTTGATTAGCCTCACCTTTAGAGGATCAGATTAATCGCTGGCATAAACCTGAGGGGTTTTTATCTCTGATATCACCCCCAGACCATGGGATCAAGCTATTTTTTTATTTCAGTACTGAAATGCTAGCCAAATATTTGGTTTCTATCTAGAAGAAAAATCCAGGTTGCAAAGTCCAAGAGACCGGCAAACTGTTTTCCATCCAATGAGCAACTATGTTTCATTGAGATGCAAATTGTTCAGAAGTCACGTTTTGCAAATGCCTTGACACAGATTATTTGAGAACAAGACCACAAAGTTACTTTGACACAAGTGCGTTGGGGTTCTGGACAGAAGAACCTAGTGCACTGTGCTTTGCTTTTCAATTTCTAGGCTTTTTGGGGGGAACTAGTGGAAATGGGTCAAAATGCTCTGAAGACCAGAGCACGTTGTAAATACTTGAAGTGTGAAAGCATTTGCTGGAGTATTTATTTTAGAAACAGAGTTGCCAGGGCTGGGAGCAAACTGCATAGGCCTGGCATTTTTCCTTTCCTAAAAATCTTCTGAGACCTGCTTGACTATTAAGTCTGCTTGTCCAAGGACCTTGGATTGCAAACGGTGATCTTGTGTCTCCCCAGCCAGGTCCTGCCCATCATGGTCCTACAGCACAGCATGACAGTCCTTTCCCACTGGGCTCCTCACCCAGGGCCCCCAGGCATCCAAGGTTGTTCAGGTACAGCAAATGACACTTTCGCGGGTAAGGTTTTCACACTACACATCACATGGACCACCTTGACATCCAATACAAGCAACTATTACTTCAAAAGAGTGATGCAAAAGGGATTTAGCACTTAAGGCCTTTTTGTGATACCTAACAGCTGTTCACCAAACCCATCAGAATGAAAAAGGCTTCAAAAACCAAAGCAAAACATGAAGAAGATCCCCAGACCCTGTCAAAGGTGTTTCCATGACAATAATGCAGAGCTGAGGAATATTACAGCCATTCCAGTTGGAGCAGTGGGTGTGGTGCTGCTGAAACCCCTTTGGGGTCCATCCAAAACGGCTGGGCAGCACTAATGGGGCAAAGCAGTCAACACCTTCACAGTAATTACAATCAGAATAGCCTGCAAAAACAATACCCTGTTTCATCTGAGATCTGCAAAATAGCAGAAAGGACCAGCAAAGCAACACTACAAAAGTAAACTGAAGGGCCAAGTCTATGTTGTCAACTCTACCAGACTGACCGAAAACCTGCAGGGTGCTTTGGATGTGTTCTAAATGCAAGGAATGAGGAAAGCAAAGGAAAGTGTGGGGCAGGAAGCTTCTCCAGGGCTAGATTTCCTGAGAGAAACAGCTGTCACTCAAAAGAAGAGGAAGAGATCCTTTTTACAAAGCACTGCTGTTCCCAACTGTTTCCCAACAGTGAGGTGATGATAGAGGTGTTTACAGTGATGTTTCTGGAAACAATGGTACATTTAGGAAGAATTTCGACAATTAATATATATTAAGTAGCACGGATAACAGGCTTGCTTTTGAGTAGACGATGTGATGTGTTGGTGCAAGTATCCTAGTTAACAGTAGGCCAAATATATACCTGTTTTGAGCTTAGAGTTCCTTGCCCTTCTGAAACTGTGAACAGGCCTTCAACACTTGAATGTTTTTCTCAGCCAGACTGAGATGAGCTCGTCTAACAAACACTCCATCTTACATCATTCTGAGCATGAAGAAAGTGCCATGGCGAACTCCATAACAAAGGATGGAAGACTTCATATTCTATCTAAGCCTCAGTGACTTTTCTCAACTGAGTAATTATTTGTCTGAATTTCACACTGTTTAGTGGACTATTGCAGAGCTTCAGATTTTCCTTTTATCTCTTCCAAATTGCTGTAGTCTTGTTGGGCTCCTGCGTTTTATCGAATTATCTCTTACCTTTAGTGCAATTCGGTTTTGCCTCATGCCAGCCTGTATGAAGAAACCTGTGCTAAGTCCCACAGCCCTTATTTAGTGGGAAATTATATTTGGCATACTTTCATTTCTAGTTTGGAAAAGTGCTTTTGAACAAGAACCAAGTCACTGAAAACACAGAACATGGCCTTAATCAGCAGGAGTGCAAACTCCACTTTACAGTTTCATCACCCCCCTTATCTGTGCTGTGCCTTGGTGTCTGGTAGGAAGGGAGAAGCTTTGATAAGCTAATGATGTCTCACGAGCGCTGAGGTTGTTACAGCACTTGGCAATCCGTGCTTGGAAAGTACCAGAGATGCACAGAATTATCAGAGCAGCATAATCCCCGCCCTTGTCAGTGGAATCAGCTCTAGCACGAGGGGACTAAGGCGTGGAAGAATGAGATACTGGAGGCTTATTTCACTACTTGCCAGCTCGAGACAGACTTCTAAATAACTGTTAAAAAGAAAATAATATCTTCAGAAAAAAAAAGGCCACAGAAATATAGCTGGAGGTAAAGAACAGGAATGCTGTTTTGGAGTTGCTAAATTCAATTTTCTCTAGGAACTACCTGAAGAAAACAAAGTTGTACTTCTATAAATAATGAGACACTACTTGTATAGAGAAGGATTGGGGATAGAGAATAGAAAACAGAAAATGGAGGTGAGATTTCTTGAAATTGTGCCCTACTGTCAAGTGTACAGATGGGCTGAAGTAAAAAGTGGCAGAATTCCTGCAAGCCCTTGAAGCATTTTTCAACTGAGACAACAGTGGAAACCACTTCCCAGTGGCTTCTAAGCTCTGGCAACTGTAGTATTACACACTGGGAAAAGAAATGTTTTCCAAGAATGGATCGTGGCATGACAGATATTTCCTGAAAGTACTGTGCATAGAAGGTGGTCGGTATGTCTTACTGATGGTCTTGGTTCTTTGAAAGTTTGCATACCATGAACAAGTAATTATCAGTTTTTAGAAGTCCATGTCAGTGAAAATTCATTTCAGCAGGCTAGAAAGGAGCTCTGCTGTGCTCCCTTCACTACTTCAGTGTCAAACTTCTATTTTTTTCCTGAAAAGGTTTAGAGACATTGCTCTGCGATATGGTTGGCATTTTGACTGCATTTTACCTACTGCCGAGTTCTCAGATCTCTTACACAGATTGTCTTAAGGCTACACACAACCTAAACTATCATTTCACAAGCTATTGCACAATTAGATACACACACACTATAACGAGCATCCTTGCACTACTTTGAGACTTTTCCCCCTGCTTTAATTAGGGAGAAGCTTTAATGTTACAAGCAGGTGGGGAACCAAATCTGAGTAAGCCATTTTGCAGTAAAGGAAATAATCCTGCACAGGCTGAGCTGCAGTTGACAAACTTTACCCTTTTAAAAATTATCCTATATCTTCCTTAATTACCTTGCCTTGGTTGTGGTAACAGAAAAAGTGCAAGATGCTTTTTCAACAAGGAGAAATCTTAACTTTCTCCAACCCTCTCCACTTACAGTCAATAAAAGGAAAAGATGAGGGGGAAGAGTCAGCTGTAGATATAGACTACACTTTGGTGGCTTTTGCTTGTTGGCTTCAAGAGTCAACATTCAGGCATTTTGTACATACAAATATATATAAATATTTTTGCTTACTTATGGAATGTTTGTGCATGATTAGGAACAACAGTTCAAAATGATGAGGGATGGTTAAGGCTAAGAAAATGAAATTCATTGCAAAGCTATTATTTTGTCTTCATTTCTCTCCTTTACAAAGGAGACTAAAGCATCTTCCCTGTAATAGTCAGCCACTGTGTAATCCCCTATCAACACCAATTCTAGGGAAAACTACTCAGGACCCAGTCCCTGAGGCAAAAAGCTAGGATCTCGTGATTTGAGCTCAAGTAATCCGCATAATCAACTGCATACATTGGTGAAAAATTAAATATTCCAAGGCCTCAGGCCTACTGTCACCTAAAAAGGAAAGGCATTTTCTGTATGGGTTGGCCTAGATCCAGGCCTTTAAGCATACATAGTTATGTAACAATTGGCCAAGGGCACCAGATTTATCCCAGGGGCCTACAACATAGCTGGAGAGTGGTCTGCCTACTTCTCAGAAATGCCAAGTGTCTCCAAGGTGGTCTTGGAAACCATCCCATGTCTGCTGGGGACATGGGTATCCTGCACATACCCCAGCATCGCATGGGAGTAAGGAAGCAGCTACTGTTCATTTAAGCCATCCCATCAGCAAAGTTCCAGCCAAAGTTTTCCTTACTGCCCCAGTTTGAACTAATATATAAATTTAAGGGATATAATGAGCTAGTAGATACACTTCCTGATCCAATGTAGGCTGGCATTGTCTGAAGCAGGGAGAAATAAGAACACTCTGTGAAATTTCCTGAAAAAAAGAAAACTGTAGGTTTATATTGCTGAACGTTTATTTTTCATGCTTCAGGCTAGCTGCTGTCTCCCTTTGAATACTTACAAAACTGACAAGAACCAGCTATCAAACATACTCAGTCTGAAGAGGGGTGGTCTCAGTTCTCTGCAGGGCCAAGAAATTTTGAACTCCTTGGCTTCCTGTGCAGCTTGGCACTGTCAAGGGCTAGAGTGGTACAAACCCACCCCCTTCTTTTGTGGTTAGGAGGCCTCAGTGCACAAAGTTTTGTCCTTCTCCCATGTTTCCTGGGTGGAGACCTTGTGGACAGAGAAGTGAAAAGGATGCTTAGGAATCCCGCTGCTATTCAGTGCGCAGCAGGCAGGCAGAGCAGGATGTGTGGGACAGGCTCCAGGCTGTAGCACAAGCAGAACCACCATGGAGTTGGCCATCCCCTTCTCTCCTTGCATCCAGGTGAGCTCTGCCTCCAGGTCTACGCCAAACAGTAAGACTTTGGTGGACGCAGAAAGGTGTCAGTGCAAGGATACTCCATGGGCTAGTCATTCATTTACTAACCCCTGTTGGATTCTTCCTCTGTTATTATTTACATGCTATGCATTTGCACATCACAGAATGATGAAATCTGAGGAGTTTCCAAATTGGTTACCCTCTATTGCCTCTAGTCAGATAGATACATGTAACCTGGTAAGATTTACACTGATAAATCAATCATTCACTCCATTCTTCTTGAATCAACTCAAGTCATTCTTTGGGAGCAAAACTTTTCAGGCTTGAGGTCCTCTAATCAACATGGTTTTCTGCCCTGTAAGTTAATGCAATTCTGTTTGTGCCCATCACTGCTAACCTTCAGAATACAGTTTTTTGATGATTGAGTTGTGGACTAAAATCAATGAAGTGTAGAGGGCAGGATAGTGTTTTCCCTCAGTATTGATTCCCTTGTTTCAATCATACCTCTCTCTCTCTTGGCATTGTTTTCTGAAACTCCAGTGGCTTTCAGATTCCATGAGCACCAAAATATGGCCTTGGCCACCAGCTCACAATGATGCTTGTCCTCTACAGTGTCATTTAGAACAGAAGAACTCTTTGGGCTTGCTCTGTTTTAGCAAGGTTTAAGGTTGGTTGCAACTGGACTTCCTTCGTTTTCTAAGACACAATGCTACGTTATTTTGCTAAACATGTAATCTGCTTAATTACAACTACTGTGACAAGCCCTGAACTCTACCAAAAAGAATTCCTACACAACACGCCACAGTGATAATGGGAAACACTTGGCTATTTATGACTTCTTTGTTCCTGCCAACTGTGTGCCAAACAAAGTTCTAAAGTGGACCAAAAAGGTCTTGACAGTTACCAAAGAAAAAGCAAGAAATTATCGTTCTTAAAACTTTAACAGTCCATTACGTTAGCTTTTTAAGCAACATTTAAGATACAGTTGAAATCAAGAAAAAATATAGTTGATATATTTTGATCTCACCTGTACACTGACCGTGGCAGTTAAGATGTGAGGCAGTATTACTTACTGGTTTACTCACTGTTAATACTTACAGTATTAATCACTGTTTGTGTATAAAATGTTTTATCCTGGTTAAAAAAGAAAATCAGTGTAATGTATTTGTCATTTTAAATTCACTAATGTACTTGGTTTCTCCTAATTTTCCTGTGTTCTAACTGGGATCAAATTGTCTTATGTTACATTAATGAAAACAAAGGGGAAAAAAAACCCACAGAAAGAAAAAATCATGACTGGTCCTCAGTTCCTGGCTGCCTGCCTGTGAAGGTGGTGTTTATCAAGGTGCCTGCTCAGTGTTCCTGTGCCGGGCTGCTCCGCCTGTCCCACCAGGGGACAGCAGCGACGCCTCGCGGGATGGCAGCCACGCTCAGCCACAGCCCACGGTGCCGCCTCACGGGCTTGTCCCGGAATTCAGTAACTCCAAGGAAGGTGAAGAATTTCCTGTAATACCCGTCTAGGACTGCTGAGCTGTGCCAGCTTCTGACAAGCTCCTGGCCCAAGAGGAACTTTATAAGATGACCCTGTTCAACAAATAGCATTGAGATGATGGCTAATTTAAGTCTGTTTTGGGTGTACAGATTCCCACAGGGCATTCACGTATGCAATTTTGTGTCAGCTTTTCCAGTGGCACTTTCTGCACGACTGATACTAGGAACAAAGTTTGCACCTCTCTAGTGGCATCCCTTGGCATTTTTGGATGACAGCACTCATGGTGTCACAAGTTCCTTGCTTTGCCGCTCCAGGTGTGGTATCTTCTGCTTTCCCTCCAGCCCCTGCCTATGCCACCAAGAGCAAAGCATCAATGGGTGGGTGAGGTGTCCTCCAAGCCCAGAAGCTCCTTTACAAGTCTTTCACCAAACTGTGCACGGCTGTACCTTGTCACATGGTAGGCCTCTGACATTTTGTAGAGGATGTAGGCATTATTTATAGCGATGCTGATGGCAAACCAGAACACTTGTTGCCAGGTCTTGTTTGGTTTGTGAGAAATGAAATACCTAAAAGCCAAGAAAGGAGGGAAAAACACTGTTCAGCCAAACAATTGCAGCTGGGATACAAAAAATCACCCCAGACAAAGATCCTGCAATCTCAAAGGAGAAGCAGACACAGGAGTTAATGTCTGGTTCAAGTATTATTTAAAGAAATTTTGTACAATGTGCTTGACAGTCATTTACAGCAAATTTGCACAATTTTGAAGATTTCTGGTAGCGTGTAAAAGAACAGACTGCCTTGCTCTCAGAAGCAAACTTCAGCAATACTCTCACCTTTGTATCGCTCCACGTAAATAAGAGTACTAATAAGCATTACTTGAGCTCACCCATGACAAATATCCTTGTGATGGGAGATGTAGGTCTGAATCCCTTCAATTTGTAACTAAAAAAAAGGCCTGTCACATTACATTACAGTTTTGGGAAGCTTGCTGCTGCTTCTCCTCATGTTTACTGTGAGCAAAGAATGATTGCTGCTGCTGTCAACAGTAGGTGGGAGGATGTGGGGGTAGAGCGAGAGCGTACACTGCTGGTAGGTGGACCACAACGCAGAACTAGGAAGGACTGACAACTTTATATTTAGGTTCTGACTAATTCTAGGACTACCAGAATATTCTCTCTTCAGTCATAAGATGTTCCATTCTCCCATTTTCCTACTTTCATTTTTTAGTAACCATTTAAATCTATTACCCCAGCTCTTTTCCACATTGATTTCCTCAGATCAGATCCCAACATCATTCTTCAGTGACCACCTCCTCCTCTTTCATATATTCTACTGAATTCTTGCTGCCTAGCCCAGAAATGGCTTGAAAAATCTGTGCTGCTTTTTCTCTCTTCTCAATTTCTAGTTCTTAAAATCTTCTGCACCTCATTCCTATTCCCACAGCCAAGCTTCACTACTGCTATTCTTACTTCTGTTCCTTCCTGCTGCATTAAGAAGACACCAACTGGAATTCAGAAGCCAAAAGTTCTACATTCTGCTCTCTCATCATGTAGATCAGCTTTTCGTGCATAAATGAATGTCTTTTTTCTTCTGGCTCCAGGTGATGCAAGTATCACCAGGACAGATAATGAACTAAACACCATCTACTGCTAGAGGTGGAGAGCTGAGCTAGCCTGAGAGACTTGTGGGACTGATAGACCCTTGTTGAATTCTCCATCAGTCTCTTGGCTCATTCTCCCATCATCTCTTAAAAGTCATTTATAAGATGCAAAGGACCTGTGACTCAAAATTTCTTTTTTTTTTTGTTGTTTTTTTTTTTTTTTTTTTTTGACTGATGGATGGGTAGATAGGGCCAAACCAATACCAGCAATGCAGTTCTCGCTTTGTGCAGAGCCAGCATTTGACCTTTGATCTAAACAGAAGTTCTGTTGGAGACTCAGTGAAAGCAGCATTGGGCCCTCATATGCAGCTCAACATGAACAATTGAAACCTTGCAGCAACAGAGAAGGTGTGAAAGAAGTACACACAAACATGCACAACTTCTTACTTACTTGCTGTATTTATCATCATATTTGCAGATATAGCTAAGGTGAGCAGCAAAGGCTTCAACTGCCAATGGGCATGGAATTTCTCCGCTTTTTCTCTTAATTATAACTCCTGCATCAATTAGAAACATAACAAATTTTAAATTGACATTGTAGTTCTAGCAATTGAAAAATATGTTGTCTATATATGGCTTATAAAAGAAACATTATTGGCAGTTTTCCCCCTAAAGATGGAAAATTATCTGTAACAGAGATACTAATTTGATTTCTTTTCCCATGGGTAGTACACTGAGCAAGTGGAAGGGGAAGAAGAGGGACCATTTTTCAGTTGGAAATGAAAAGGTATTAGACACAAACATCTTTGCCATCTATTCAAAGGAACCCACACATTGCTATAATCCCACAGTAGCCCCCTACAGACAGTATTAGTCTCTTCTCTTTTGGGTCACAAGAAGTTGTGGTCACCTCTAGAGCAGTGACTTGCTGTTATATGCTTTGAAATCTGGAGGTCCCAAGTTAAATCCTTTGCTTATCTCCACCCATGGAGGCCAAGAGCAACATTACCTTCTCTTCACTGGGTGCCAGTTGGCACAGAGAAGAAAATACAGTAACAGCCAACTGGCTGAACTCAGTGAAGACAGAAGTGAAGCTGGTGGGTGATTGCGGTCTCTTTGAAATGAAAAGCAGCCTGGTTCCTGCTGTGGGGAGCCAGAGCTCAGAGGTACCCATAGGTTGCTCACTGGAGCTGAGCACACATTTGGTAATTCAGCTTGTCGTTGAGGGTGGCCATCCTGTCTACTGCAGAAATCTGTGGAAAGGCACAGGCATAACCCTGCAGACTTCTACCAACCACTCTTTACACAGACAGGTGCTATAGCAGGTTACTCCAGAAACAGGCCCTGCTCCCCCACGTGGTCTGTCTCTGTCCTGGCCTTATGCAACACTACAGCAGTATTTTTAAGTCCAATGCCCTCTTAGGAAACTCCACTAGCTCTTTTTTGATTTATCGCTCCTATCCTTCTTCCCCCTTCCTGGGGAAAGCTCCCTGTAGGAAGTAAGGGTGGATAAAACAAACTCAGAGCACAGGAGTCTGTTCCCTAACTTTTGACCTTATGCCCCGACAGGTTTCAATTGTTGGCTCTCCAGGGTATGGAGCACCACTTACTCCATGGTTACGGCACACTGCCTGGCAAGGCTCCCTTCTCTCAAGTACAAGGCTATTTTCTCCAGGTTTAGAGAAGCCCAGGCTTGGTCGCATCCTTTCTCAGCATTGTTTCAGTACAGGTACAATCCTCGGCTTTCTCATTTCTCAAGCTTTCAAGAAAACTTTCTTTGTCTTCCTTCTGCCAACTCTTTTACAATCAGCTTAAATGCTACTCACGTTTTGATTACAGACTTCACCATTTCATTCCTCCAGCTGGAAGTCTCATTCCATCCATTATCTCTGTCAAGCCCCCTGTGCTGTCCTAGCTGGCAGGCTCTATTTGAAGCTAGTATGCGACACATACTAAATGTCATGTTACAGCTGAGCCATGCAGAAATTTATTTGGGGTGTTTAAAGTCTGATTTTTCAAGAGTCCAAAATTATATTACCTCTGAATTGTTCAATACAATCTCCTTTCACATCTGCCTCCTCAAGCTGGGTGTAAATGTAGCCTAAGGAGTGGGGGGGAAAATCAATCAAACAAAAAAAATTCTTCATTACATTCATGTAATTATTACAGTGTGGCTTTGATTCTTTTAATGAGTCCTACATACATCTGGCCAGCATGAGGTAAAAAGAACTGATACACCACCAGTCTGCTGCATTAGTGCTGCAAAATCACTTGCCATCTCATCAGAGCAGGTCAGGGAAGGGTAAGTATGTTCCTGGTACGTGTTATACAAAAAAAAAAAATCATCTTCTTTCTCCTCTTACTCTCCTCTCTTTCTTCCCTTTCTCTTCCTTTGGAGGATTTGTGTTTCCTTTGCAATTTGCTTTGTATTTATAATCTTTAAAAGAATGCATTGCAGTGGCAAAACCATATACCCCCTGTCACTTTCTATTATATTCCCCATAACATTCCCCTGTTTTGAGAATATAAATAGCTTTTTAGGCATGCTATTTTTAGCCTTTCCTAGGCTAGTTTTGTAGCCATAGCCCACCTTCCCTGTCTGGGAAGACAACTGCCAGAGCTGGGTCATTCCTAGCTGCAGGTCTCTGTGGCATGTGGTCCCGAGCCAGCTGACTCATCAGCACATCCGAGGAGCCACTTCCCCTCCTGGTCCTCCCCCAGCACTGCTGTGTTCCCATCCCTGGCAACACTCCAGGGAACACACCACCTGCACTGCAGGCACAGCCTGCCTTTGCTTCCATGCTGGAGAGGGTGCCGACTGCCAGCCTCCATCCTGTCACCATAGAAAAGCATCAGCTTTTGGGTTTGGGGTTCTTTTAACCCTTTTTTCTTTTGAATTTAAATTTTTAAGCTATATGCTTGTTAACCAAAGCTTGGGAAATACTACCTCAAATGAAGCAAGCCAAAAGTATGTTTGTTTCCTCAAGACACTTATCCTAAGCCTATCTAGAATCATGCTTTTTTAAAAACAGGAGTCCCATTAATATCAGCACTTGCATTCAACTTGTCAAACCCTGAGATTTCATAACAACATACAAGAAGGGGCATTGTGTGATCCAAGTGCTATCTGGCTTTTTATCAGGACTTTGATTTCTTACAGTTCTTTATCAGAATTGCTGACATTCAGCATTGTACAAGGTCTGATAATCGAGGTCTTCCCATCCCCAATCTCACCATACTTGGACACAACCTCCTGACTGTAGTCTCACAAATGACACATGGAAATGTTAAGTTGAAACCCTAAGCTTATCCATTCTGAAACATGCTTTTTAACATTACACTTCTTTCCTCAGATTTTCCAATTCTGCACCAATCTCACAAGCTGATTTTTTCAGGAAACTGGACTGTCACCAGCCACCTGTCACTCCAGCTTCTCCCAGAGTAAGAACCACACAGAGACTCATACAACTGCTTCATACAATTGTGATGGCTCTACAACATCTCCCATCTTCTCACAAGTCACTTATGAGATGCTAACATGAAAACTGTGGCTCTTTATTCCTTGCATATGTGGACCAAGCTTTGTTTTCTATGCTGTTATTGACTGTTCAGCTTTTAAGTAGAGCTAGTTGGTGAAGAGCACCTATGGAAGTTCATCTCAGAAAGAAGCTACTTTAAAAGATCATGGGTTGAACACTTTTTGCTGAAGATGTTATTCTGGTCATCCTACTGTGCAGCAAGTGAGGTTGCTGCATGCTCCATCCTGCTATATATAAAAGGTAGAAAAGATTGCAATTATTTCTAGAACACAATAATGGAGATGGCTGGGGAAGTGGGCACCAGATCCGGAATGAAAAACCAAAATGCAGCCTTGTCCCACAGATGGGGAGACTTGGATGAGCACACAGATGACCTGCTTTAGAATAAGGTAACTTTTTAGTCTCTGAAGGTCCCAATCTCTTTTGAATTCTCACTTCTTCTGTAATACAAGCACAAGGAAAAATAAAGTTTAAGGGCCATTAAAAATTGACTGGATTTTGTTCTGGGCAGAAACTATATATTTGATAGCAGAGTAAGCAGGATATGTTTGCAAGACTAAAGGAATTAGATCCATCCTCAAGTATCTGAGATGATGTATTATGACATGCTGGTTTAAAACATCCATAATAAATAACCTGCTGCATCTAAGAATAGTATTCATAGATCTGCGCTGACAAGTGTACTGCCCTCCTGGTGCCCCTGGCCTGGGTGGAATTTGCACTCCAAGTACAGGCAAGATCTACCTTCTTGACTTTCCTTTAAATTGCAATAAACAGTTAATTATTAGCTCTGTTCACCTCTTTTCTCATCCTAAGTGTTCTGTTGACTATCTCTGGCTTTCTGTTTTTGAGGTGTTCTCTTCACAGCCTCCTCCAGCCCACACACATTTACACTCAGCCAAGTGCAAACACGCACTGTGCATCACCAGACAATCCCACTGGCATCAGTCTCTGTTCAACTACCCTATGTGGGTTTTAACCCTGTTTTACTACCTCCTCTTCCATGTAACACGTGCTGAGCACATCTGTGCTACAGGCCTGCCTCAAGGAGCACAGATTTCTACTCTTCCTTCTCTATATTTACATGCCTTAGAGGAGACTGGTGGTCCAGCTTCTCTTGAGTTGGTTTAAACTATCTTTGCTGCACTGACTTTAGCAATGACAAATCAGAGGCAAGCAATCTGGTCTCATGCCTTCCCACCAAGCTTCCATCTGTTCCCAGGTCTCTGTTTGAGACTCTCTGCCCAGCATCACTCTTTAAAAAGCCAGTCTGTTTTCTGCTCCGATTCACAGTGAACTATGTCAACTGTCCCAGCCAGTATTTGGTGAGCAATGAGTTGGGAAAGCCTAGTCCATCACACACAAAGTTTGTAATCATAAATACCTCACACACACCACCTACAATCCCATCTACGCCAAAACAGACCCAAGGTCAATCATGAGCACAGCAGCTCACATCTCCATGTACTGCTGTTAAAGAATGCTCTTTTTAACAGGGCAGTTAACACTGATGTTTACAAACAGAATATTTTCTTAATATTTATGCATTATAATCAAATGCTCCATGCTAGTCTATAAAAAACAAGTAATTGTTTGTAGTGATAACTCTTGTCCAGTTAGTGCTGCTGAATAATCTAAATCCAGAAAATCCACAAGGAAAACAGCACAAATCCTGATGGTGAAAGCCCCTCATGGGGAGCTACAGTGCTCCAGAGACTGGCTTCAGCAGAGTCTCCAAGTGTCATACTTCCCTCTTACACGTATTTTCAGCATTTGTGCTCAGACATCAGTCCATCTGAATCACCAAGTCCTCACTCTACTGGGATGCCCAGCACAATTCCTCAGAATCGGCCATGCTTTGCTAAGGCAATGAGCCTTCTGGCAAGGCACTGAACACACTAAGTCAGTGTTCCTAGCTTTGCTTCTGTAATCTGCACACACATATGAGAGTTGCTTGGGATTCAGAAAATGAGTGTAGAAGATGCTTCTGAATTGGTGGCTTTATATTTAAATGTTTATGTTATACTCATTTGTCTCTGGCAGTTATACATAAACCCGAATCATAAAAATTGTAAGAAACAGAAACAACATTCTCACTAAAAAACAAATTTCAAGAAGTTAGTTAGTCATTGTATTTTACAGAAGTTTCCAAATGTTCTTAAAACCATCTTATACTTTCAAAAAGAAAAATATTTCAGTAGCAAGAAGCTCTCTGTAATTATTTGAACTATCCAAATTATCTGTTTTCATTTCTTTTCATCAACTGCCAAAATCGGTTTAACATACAGCAGGAAAGCTTAATCATATCTACTTCTGGCAAAAACAATACTTGTTTGTGACTAAGTTTTTACTAGATAAGAAAAATTAATTGTAGGATCTGCTTGGAGTTCAAAGTAGGTCACGACATTTATTAATTTTTCTGTAGCAGCAATCCTACATGATGGTTTGCAAATGGGGCTAATATTGTCTTATGCAGTAATCATCTTCTTTTCTCTAACCATCAACAAAGATATAGTTTTTATACCTGAAAGGATAGTGCCTCCCCCAGCTCTGGCAAGGAGGCTGCATTAGCAGTAGGCTTTTTAACCTTTGTATGAGAAAGAAAGAATAGCTGTATGAAGACAAAAAAGGGAAGCAATCACTACAGCTACTGTTTATCTAGGATGCATGATCAGTTACAATCAAGCTCTTTGTTCAGGCTTATTATCAATCTCAGTGACTCACTCTGGCTTGTGACATAAAGCATGTGCACTTTTGAGATGCAACGTAGGAATATTGCTTACCTTGTTGAACTGGAGAATAGGCGTTGGTCAGAAAACGAAAGTGCCCTTTATTGTACCAGCAAATCAATGACATGTTTCCCTTCATTCTTATTCTGTACTGTCCTCTGGACTGTGGAGTAGCAGAATTGTTCAGCATGGATGGAGGTAGACCTGTGCAGTCACTCTTCCTGGTGCTCAGCAACCCACAGCAGTAAATACCTGCATGGGAACAAACACATTCCCTGTCAGCAAGCCATTGCGTGGACCCAGAGTGCAAAACCAGCAGAGCAAGCCCAAAGGACCTCTGAAAGAACTTGCCCTACAACCTTCTAGTTCAACAGATACGTCAGCCAAAGATTTGTGTCCTACAGACAAGTGCAGAAAGCCTGATCTCTTGTTGAAATATATTGGCGCCTCCTGCACTGTTCACGATGAAACAATAGGAAAAATGATTCAGGGTATCTTCCTACCTGCAACACCTACAATCTGTGTCTAACATTGCAACATATTTAAAATTGGTCTCAAAAATCCCACGGTGGCAATGTGCATTATGGGACACATCAGAATTTGTGACCCAAGAGAATCTTGGATGTTTAACTGAAAGAATAAATTTTGGAGGGAGCAGGGAGGTAGGGAAAGCTCATCTCAAATGTTAAGTGAATATAGCATCTCAAATGTTAACTGAAATAAATCTCCTACATGACTCCTATGATGCTTTTAGTCACAATAGTTTAATCTACTGCTTCACTGTGCTGCCACACAGTTCTTGATTTTTAGCGCAATACTCCTTGCACCTGCATCATCTGCTTTGCTAAGGAAATGCTGCTTAAGCAGCTAAAAAACACTGAAACCACTGGTTGATTAAAAAAAATGCACATGCCAGAAGGATGGAGAAGATGGAAATACAAGTTCAGTGAAAAGAGATTTTAGGGCACTAAAGCAAGCACCGATCTTGTCCTGCACAGACACCAGAGGCTCTTGCAGGAGACACAGTCTGTTGCTCACAGCTTCTTGGCCTTTCATATGTGAAAGAGGCAATGAATAAAATCTAACACCACAAAATGCATCTCAATACAGCCAGGTGGGCACAAACAAGGTTTGTAAACATTATTAACAATGCTTGAATTTTTCATTAGGCTGTGAAATACTATGTCTGTTTATCTTAGTCCAAGAGAAGCAAATCTTGTCTGTCAAATTTTTCCCTGAATCAAAGAAATCTTGGATTGAAATTTCCATCATCTCCCTCAGTTTTGTGTTAACCCATTTGAGTGGAAAAAAACCAGTGGGCATGGAAGCAGGTGACATCTGTGCACATCTTGTGGTGGTTTAAAGCTCATCCTGTCAGCCAAGTCTGCTTGATCAAATTTTTCATCATGCTGAATGCTGCACGATATCCTTACAGTAAAAATGCAAAGTCGGAATGCAGTGTCTGGCTTCCCCCTAACATGTTAACCTCTGTTCCTGGATTTCCATTTATGTGGCTCTTTTGCCTCTGTCTTTCTGGAAGCTCCTAAGCTCTTGAATGCAGGTGCAGCCTTTGTCCTTGATTCATACAGTGACTGGCATGCTGAGCATCCACTCATAGCTCACAGCCACTACAGGAATACTAATAAATCCACTGCATCTACTCATGCATTGGTCCAGTTGCTGTGGGCAGATCTACAAGGAACTAGAGCTCTTCTATCAGAAATTTAAGCCACTGTTGAGAGAAGAAGGTCAACCAACACAGCAATGGGAAAATTTCATTCTCAAGGGAAAAACCTGCACTCCACTGGTTATTTCTGATGAATGAATCAGATTTCCCTGGAAATCGTAAGTTCCTTCCACAAAAGAAAACGAGAAAAGCCTAGTGACAACAGGCTTACAATCATTACAGAAGGAACTACACATCCAGTGGAAAGCTGATTTTTTATTTTTTTCTTTAAAAATTTCTTCTGTTGCTAAGGGGCACCCAAGCAGTGTAGGTCATGTACCTGCAGACTCTGCCATTAACATAGCAAACATTTATAAAGCTTTCTTCTAGCCAGTATTAAGATCTTCCTGCTTTGGTAACAAGCAAACCGGAGAAGAATTTCCTTAGCTGCCCAGAGTTTGTTATTCATTGAGATGTGTTACTTTTTCCAGGAGGCTGGAATGGAATAAAACCAAGCTAATAACAACATTGTTGGACTAGAGCTTCAAAACAGTAACAGCCATCTCTGAGATCCCATAATAATTAGTTGTAGTCTTTCCTTTTATTGTAGCAATAAGCCTGCAGAAAACTTCCAGCAGATGTTCCACTCCTCATGCAGAATAATGGGAACCATTTTCTCTCTAAGGAACACATCATGTAGCCTTCCTGCTGTACAGCCTAGAAAAGTGCAGCACTTCTGCAGAATTACTAGCATCTCTCATCACGGATGAAACCCTTAATCTACTGTAGAGGTTTTTAAAACCACCTATCTACTATAGCAATAGAAGCAATTAAAATTACACCCATCTGGCTCAATGAAGTTTTTGTGTGTAATTAAATCAGAATCACTACAGGTATTTGCTGCATGCACAGGACTCGGTGGAAACAGGTTGTTCTCTAGTCTTCTTAAACTGTAGATGCAATATAAATGTATACACACACCTAAGATAGTTTAGCAAAGAAGAAGAAATGTGTTGTAGTCACCCAAAACTCATTCTCAAGAGTCTCCAGCCCCCAGAGAGCTTGTGCTGAAGCCTGTTTCACCACATCTTCACTAGTACAGTCCACAAAGGCCATCAGGCTTGAGCTAATTCAGGCAAAAATACATATTCTGCAATCATTTATTCTGCATGCAACACTTGGTCAAGTCAGAGCTAGGAAACCAGGGTGGGGCTGCTGTGGGGAGCAGAAGTGAGCTTACTTTAGTCCATGTGCTGGAGTTGCAGGATCCTGCAAACCCTGTGGGAATGCCATGGTCAACCAGGCTGGCAGCTCTCGCAGCTTTGCCAACACCAGCCTCTCTGCATTACAGAGCCAGCTGCTCCTGCTGGTTCAGAACGTGTAGAAGGGACTTTCAGGGATCGTATGTTTAAGGGAAGCATGGAACACAGGGATTTAGGAGGCTTTGTCCTCTACAAAGGACAATACTAATGCTTAGAGAGGGAAAAAGGGATGTGACTATGAATGAATGTCACAGTAAATAGCAGTGACAGCTGTCTGCTCACAGAACAGAGAATCTGGGGCATTTCAGTGCAGGTTTCCAGTTCTGTTCAGAGGCTAGTGAAAGAAATTCTTTGTATGTCTCTTGAAAGAAATAAAAAAGAGGTCCATTCAAGGTTTTGATTTTGAAAAATATCAAAGTGTTCTATCTTATTTTCTGAAGTTTTTTCAGTTCTTGGTATCTCCACATAGTCTTAGAATTATGTTCACTGACATCTCTTTATATTACAAGGCACACTATTGTCTACTGTGGTACAGTGAAGGTGCTACACCACAGGCTCTCAATAAAGAGAGAGCATTATTGTCTTTAACAATAATGCATGTATGGGCTAGGTGTGAAAAAGTGAATGATAGTTAAGATTTGACCATTTTTTTTATAGGATCACATGTTCCTATGGATTAAAGAATAGTTCAAGTGGAAAAACAACTCAGGAGGTCTCTAGTCCCACCCCCTGACAGAGATGGGTGAGCTCTGAGGCCAGGCAGGGCCATTCAGGACTTTATCTTGTCTGGGCTTGTAAACTTCCAAGGATAGAGACTGCACAACTTGTCTGGGCATCCTGCTTCACTGCCCTCAGGAAAAATCCTACATCTAGTCTGAACATCTGGTTTATTCAGCCTAAATCTGTTATTTTTTTGTCCTTCCACAATGCACCAGTGTAAGGAGCGAGCTCCATTCTCATGATAGGGTAGCATAAGGCTGCTGTTGCATCCCTGCAAAGCCTCTTCTCAACCTGAACAAGAACAGTTCTGTCCCCATAGCAGAGTATTATTTGTATATAGAATATTCTTGTCCTGGGGGCATGTTGTCTAAAACTGTAGGGGGCAATAATCACCTTCCTTGATCTACAGGCTACACTCCTGTTAACACAGCCTGGGACGGTGTTGACCAGCTTGGTTGCCAGGGCATGCTGCTGACTTAGGTTCAGCATGCTGAGTACCAAGACCCCAGGACCCTTCCCCCCAAAAATCCCCCAAAACACAAGAATTCTGAGAGGAACCAATAGAGTTTTAGTGGGTGACTTCCCAGATTTTCCAGAATTGCCTTTAGTTGCCTTAAAATGTTCATGTTCCCAGCAAGCCTACGGCTTCCAAGCATGAACTGATTTAAATCTTCCCCTATTTCTCTGTTGATAGTCATGAAACCCCCAAACAAAATAAAGCAGTTAAGATCAATATCAATTTCTTTTTGGTTTTGGCTCTCAATGGGATCTTTCTACCACTGTTCCTGCTATAGCCCAGAAATTGAATCTTCTTGAACAAAAAAAGTGAATTTATCCATTTAAGAATGGGTCTTGAACTGTCATGAGCACCTGAGGTTTTCAACAGGCTCTCATGACACTTTCTGGTCACAGTGTCGCTCTGTTCAGGTTTAGCTGAAGTCACACACCAAAAAAGTGCCACACATCAAAAAACCCCAACACTGACTTCATTGCTGAAGGAGACTCTGTGGTAGATCAGGAGAGATCTCTCTGTCTAGTTCAGGCTTCTTTGCTTGCCTCCCCCCAAATGTACTGCCAATGCAGCAGGATCTCAGCAGGTGCTGGCAGTATACAATCTGCTTTGCAGCAGTCAATAAGCACCATTTTCTCCAAGGCTCTTACTGACTTCACCACAGCTTGACATCTCAAGTATCTCACCTCTCCCAGTGTCTCAACAGTCCTTCCAGCTCAACATTCCCTTGCAAAATCTCTGAGCTAGCCCCTAGCAGCTCATGGCAAATGCAGACAATCCCATTGCCTTATTAAACAGAAACACTTTTCTCCCCATGATCTTCTTTATGTAGGAGTGCCATGGTATATTGCAAAGCCAATAAAGTGCTCTCTTGGGGTCTACCCCCCACCCACCTTATAGCTTCACCCCTAGGAAGGTGATAGTGTGTACCAGATCTGAAATTTAATTTTGGAGGCAGCCGTCAGAGATTATAAAGTCTCATGAAGCAATATAAAAAATCATGAACCAAAATGAAATCTCAGTATTGTGTTAGCATATTTGATCAGATAGTAAGTCAAAATTACATGTTTTAAAAAGACATTACTGAATATGTTACCTGCTAGAAACCATTAATTTGAATGATCTGTGCAGTGTAAAGCCTATGAATAATTCAACTCTGTGAATAATGTGAATTATCTGTAAGTAATAAACACTCAGCTGGTTTAGTAGCTATGTATCTTTTTCACCAGGGTTATTGACCAAATGGATCCTGCCATATCATCTTTATCCTTCTCCAGCTGAGAATAAAGGATGAACTCAGTCAAGTTGTCGGTCTTTACATTTAAACCTTAACATTTCATCTCAGGTACAAAGAGTATGTGTGTTATCTCTAGCATTTTTTTAAACTCGTATTTTGCATCATTGGTATGGTAGTCTTAAAAATTTAATGCTTATAATCAGCTGAGAAAAGCCATCTGACAAAGATAGGTCTCCGCTCAGAGGAAAAACTCCACTGCATTATAAACATGCTCTACTCCTTCCCCATTTGGCTCACAGCATTTGGGAAACCATGGGTCTTTTATGAGGTATGCAGCTATTTCACTGTAGTCAGTGAGATTCTAGCTTGCCTAAATTAATGTAGGAGATAAGTCCTGCATGGAGCTCAACAGATGCAGCCCCCAGTGCCAGCACAGTCTGTAGTGCTAAACTACAGCACTGGTGCAGCTCACTGATGTTCTCATTTAAAATGAGAATTAACATATTGTCTCAATTCCTAGACTTCCTGCTTTGGGCCATGTTTCATTAATATAATGGTTTGCATGGGTTTAATTTTCTGCACTGACAAAAAAATCCCCAACTTGGACAGCAGTGGTGTTTCAGTAAACGGCCTCGTAGCTGTGCTGCATGATGGCAGCCTCCAGCCTCATTGCTGGGAAGGATCTATTCTATCCACCATATTGCCCTGAAAGGCTGTGCTGACTGAAGAAGGAGACCAGAGTGACATGAAATGACTTAGAACTGACCAGCAAGAGTGCAGGATTCTGTAATTGCAGGGGAGTCACAAGTTCTCAGCATCGCTGAAAGCAAAGCAACAAGTGGCTTTTCCATGCTCAGAGTAAGGGGGCATTTGACAGAAAGGATGACCTGAGATTGCTCCTTGCAGTAGCAAGAGACTTGCTTGGGAGAGCTGTACCAATGGACATTACACTGGTAAGTGTGTTCTTGCTAATGAAGAGTTTTCTTATGGTTTCAAAACTAAAATCTGTCCTAGTATGTTGATACTAGCAAAAAATCCCCCAAAACACAAAAATCAAACGTTTCTAAAGCTTTGTGAAGGCATAAAATATCCTCTAGGGAAAACACATCTTTAACAGATATTAAACCAAAAAAGACTTCTAAGGCACATTTCCCTAAGGATTCATCCCATCCTTCATCTTTCACTACAGGAATGAAAAATCACAGGCAGATAGGGAACTCCTTGCAAAGTTCCCCAGGTCACATAGGAGATTTGACCTCACATTTCTAAATCAAAAAACAAAAGCAAGCACTTTAAATAACCGTATTAAAATAGCTTTTTACGTCCTCACTTTGAAGATTTAAAAAAAGAAGATTTAAAGAGCCACTTAGAAAGTCTTCTGCATAGTACCTTCTCATGAATGAGAAGTTTTCTTAGACATGAACAACTTATCTATACAAGGAATTGAAATATCAGTGAAGACTTTTGGAATTTTTTTCTAATTCAGTGGCAAGAGGCCCTTAGGTCTGTCACCATTAAAATCTAACGAGTCAACCAATACAAACCTTGCTTCTCAAATTCTTCAAAGAGATTCAGGCTGGTAATGCTTGGGCCTGTGAAGATGATGTAGTTCTTCCCAGAGGCGTTTTGACAAAGGCTTTTGGCCACCATACTGTGAAGTTGTGGTTTGTTCTTCAAAGCATCCAACCCATCAGCACCACTCCCTTCTTTGAGATGGACATAAATCTTAAATGAGAAATGGTAAGAAAAGTCAGAAGCTTATAAGGAATCCAGAGGGACCAGATGCAATTCCCAACACACCTGCACAGTTCAACTTGAGACAAGCTGAGAAGGCAGCAGACGTTAGTTATAAAGGCTAATTAAAGTCCCTCTCAAGGGCCTGTTGCTTTTAAACCAATTCAGGTTAGCTGGCACAGCTACTGATAAATACAGCATCCTTCACCTCACTTCTGAGGCTCCTGTCTCTGTTGTGCAGTTTGAAGATTGTTTGCTCATCAGGAAAAGACTCCAGTCATAACTGGGATTACATGTTATACTGAATCTGCATAGGCTTCATTGCTGCCTGCAAAAGGAGAACATGGGAACTTTGGTTTCAAGAAAAGCCAGTATAAGATGAACAGAAGGAAATGGCCCATTACCTTCACTGCATTAATATTCATATTTATTTCCCATTTGCAGTAACCATCAGGCTGTGTCACAAGTGTGTGTGCAGCTCCATAAATTAACAAAATGCACACCCAACCAGCCAGAACACCCTCATCAAACTCTCCAGGCACAGTGCTAACACTTAGATCCTTTAGATAGATCCCAATTTGGAAGCAACCCACCGAAAACAGTCTGAACCATGCAGAGGGAGAAAATGTGTAAACCTTCATCTGTATGCAAGCCTTCTATTTTATTTCACTGACGGTATTTTAGAAGCACAACTTACACCCCAGTTCAACACTTAATAAAGCCAACTAGGCATCCAACTTTCATCTTGTTCTAAGAGCTAGCAGAAATAACCTGCTGGAAGGAGAAACAGGAAGAAGCAAACACTGCACTTTGTTACTCAAACACTACTGTAATACCATGGAACTTGCAAAGATTCAAATACACAAACATATGCAAATTTTCAGAAAAACTTGCCCAGGTCTGCCTTTGTGACTTTGGCTCTGAAATACTCAATTTTTTTATGAATTACAGAAAATTTTACCGGTCAAAGAAAAAACTGAAACTTGTTCAGTAGTCAGAGGCAGAGAAAAGTAATTTTGCCTTGGTTTTTGGAGTGATATATCCACAACAACATCGTTAAACTTGTTTGACAATTCAGCCATGCAAAATATGCAGCATTACTTTTCTGTATAGCTTATTTCTCTTACCAACAGACACTGTTACAAATGAAAATTCATTGCAATCCTCAGAGAACAAAAATGCTCATGTTTGCACTAGTGCTCCCAGTAATTTGCAACTCAATGATCTTAGAGAAGAACAAAATTCAATTAAACAGCCTCTCCCTATTTTAGATGGTGCATCTCCCAGCAATGGTATTCTGTGTAATATTCCCTAGCAATTCATGCATCATGGAATAGACCTCAACAGGACGTGTTACATATGAAATTCTGGGAAATTAGGCATGATTTGTATTTTGAAGGAACTGACATGCTGGAAACAAAGTTGGTGCAAGGACAAATGCATACTAATTCCAGCAAGTAGAATGTATATTCATAGGAAGTCTTAAATACACCATTTATCTTAAAAAAAAAAATTAAACCCCTTTTACTGATAGAAACAGCCCCCAGATGAGGACAAAGGCAGCAATGTTTGCAGACTCCCCGATTCTGCTCTACTCGTTTTTTATAGCTGTCAAATTTGTGCTTTCTCCAGTTCTAAGACTGAGGACTAACTAATAAGGATAAGTCATTTAGGTTATTAATCAGGGCTCCAGAGGGCCAGTGGTATGTACTCAAAGAACAAATTGTTTCAAATTTACAGCAAAGGTGTTTCATGACTATTAGCAACAAAATTAAGATTAGGTTACTAGTACGTCAGCACAGAGACCACACATCAAACCCTCAAGTTCTACAGACAGGGCAGTGGAGACAGAAGACAGAGATTAGTTTTGACCTTGGATTAGCAGATGAGCTGAAAACAAAGGAGGAATCTAAGTCTGAAGAAGCGTCTTACACCTTACCTCCCTATATCCAGTAAAACTTAGAGTCTCTCCTGCTCCATGCTTGCTCCATGTTCCTTGTAGAGCGTTGCCTCCCCAAGGGACAGTCCTCTGGTACTGCTGGTGTGCCAGCTGCCCCCTCACTGTGGGCTGGTTTGTGTCTGCAAATAGCTCCTTTAAAGAGCATGCCCACCATGCAACTGGCCACTGAGGTACCACTACTTTCATATGAAGATGCTACACACTTCACAGGTTTTGTTAGCAGAATTCCCTGCACATCTGGCTGTGAATCTCAACCCCCGTGCTCTGTTCATCTCCCCAGTGCCCTTTACTCAAACGTCTATACCCACTGCTGAACCTTTCCTCCTTCTCCTCCAATGTTAAATATTTTTTCTCCTTGGGCACTTCCTTACCTATCCAGCAACAGCCTTTTTTCTTGGCACAGTATTTCTTGTATTGGAGAAGCATCATCCAAAGCTTTATCACGCCCAGCTGTATTGAGATGATGGGTGACAGCAGAACAGTGTTGGAAGGCATAAAGGGTGCTGTGAAATAGTGGCTGTGTACAGATAACTGGCAAAGGCATGGCAAAAAATATCTTTGCAAATGCCCAGGATCTCATATGGCCTTTATTTTCCCTCATCCAGCTTATTTCATTCTACCTCAGCCCATTAAGATCCTACCAACTGAGGACCACAGCATTCCCACCACCTTTCTGTAATGCACTAGAAGTGTTATTTAATAGTCAGGAATCTGCAGAAAAAGCACCAATTGCCAGAAATTGGCTGTTAGACCTTCATAGGCCCAGTCAGAAATTGCTCCCCCAAAATGTTTGTTAAACCATTCACTACACTTCTGGTTTCTCCTGGGACATTAGAATTTTTTTTTCTTTCCATGTGCACCAACAGTAAAATACCATCAGAAGCACAGGCTCAGCAACTGTTGCTGGATAACAGATGGGAGCTGCTGGCAGCAAACATCCTCTGCTTCTGTGTAGGACAGCCCAAGCAAGGCTTCTTGAATATCTGCAGAGATCTCTTTTCCTGTCTATCTTTTCTAATGGCTATTGATACATTTGATCTACAGCACCAATTGGGATAATCTGTATAGATGTGACATCATCTGTCTTAGGAGGTGACTATGGGCTGAAGATATTTAACAAGTAGTGCTTTTTCTATTCATTCCTCAATTATTTGATGAATCTTTGGTGAATATCTGTTGTTTACCAGAACAGCAACATGCTCAATTGTGCCTTCGATCTGTAGCTGCCCTACTGCATCAGATACTTTCAATGCAGTATGTTTTCATTACCTTCTTGTGGAAAGTTCATAAGGTGTGACAAGAACTGAGTAAAAAAACTGAACACTTAGGAATAAAAGCTACATCTTGACTGCACATTTAAGAGAATATGCCCTAGAAACTGAAATATTGGTGATTCTGCTCGTATTTAAAGCTCAGATGGCACACTGAAAGCACTTGTGAACAGCACATCCCAAATACTCCATCTTCATACATAATTGAAGCACACCAGTGTAGCCCTGAATTCATGCCTGATATGTTTTGGTTTTTGGAAATTCTTTTCTTTGGTGATTTTCTGTAAACAAGAGTAATGCTCCTCTAACTGTATTTATGTTGTTTCATTCCTTTCTCATAGGAGGGACTTCTTGATCTCCCTCTTGTTTAACCAGTGTGATTGAAGAAGTTTGCCTTTGTTTCACCAATGAAGTTAATCTGTGTAAAATAGTACAAAAGAGAGATCATCTCAAAATAAAGAATTATTAGATTTCTAGCCTTCTGAAAAGTGCATCTATGTCGTTCTTGGTAACTGCAACACCCCAGGGTACAATTCTCTAATAAAATATATGACATTTGGAAGCAAAAGAAGGGCATAGGTAGTAATAAACAGAAGGAAGATTTTGACAGATATATTGTTCAAAAATATTTCACGAAGGGCAGATCCTAAACAACCACAAAACAGAAGCCCTGTTTTTAGATGACACGGTTTAGATGACACAAGATAGCAAAGTAAAGTAGTCATGATTTTTCAGTCCTTGATAGCTATTGAAAAAATAACTTTATTTTTTCTACAGGCTTCACAGCCACCCCACAACTGCAAATTCCTAGCGCTACTTTCTAGATCCCATCTCAATCGGTCTTCCCCTCTCATCCTAAACCTCACTTTTAACTGTTGCCATTACCAACCATGCTGGGAGATTCTCCTCTCCAGTTTCATCCTAAACCTTCTGCAGTTCATACTCTCTCCTTCTTTAATGAACTCTTCCCAGCTCTTGTCTAGCAGATATTGGCACCAGTGGTGGTGCTCTTACCAAGACTAGACCTTTTCATTTGTTTGAGCCTCTCTTCATTCTTTGCCTGCTAAAGGCTATTTTCTAAAGGATATGCAAGAAAATACAGTTTTCCCAACTTGTTCCCAGATAATTCCTGGTATTCCTTACAAAACTCTTTACTGAGTTCCCTTCTTTTCTCCCTCTGCATTCTATTTTGAATGATTTCAATCTGCATCAACACACAGAGATGCAGCTAATATCTTGGTGCTGAAGACTGATAAATATCTGTTCTGCCTGCACATGTTCTTCAAAGTCTCTAAAAAGACCTTTGTGAGACTGGCAAGAAGATGCTGGTAGAGTTGACAATGCAAGTCCAATATGGCTTAGAGTTCTTTGCTTTTCTTGCCACAATTTCTTGTTATTTCTTTGTCACTGAGGGCAGTACAACATCTTACCTTCATGGCAAATCAAAAGCCCATGGATCGACTACCCATCAACAAACATAGATTTTGCTCTGCACTTTCTCCCAGGCAGCCACATCTAGGTCAGGCAGATTCATTTTATCTAACAGCTCCACGTAAATAATTTCTTGTTCTTTCAAATACCTAAGAACTACCTAGCTTTCCTCCCAATTACTGTAATCATCCTTCTTTTCTTTGGCCTTGCTGAAATGTATCTTGACATCCAGACAGTGATCTACCACTCAGACCACTTGCCTAACCCTTTGCTTTGACCACATCAGCCTTCTGTCAGTTCCCTCTTCTTTGCAGCACCAAATGGAAACGGGGCTGGAAAATGGAGACAGGCCTTTATGGTCTAGGCTTCCCTATTGATCTCCTCCTATACCGTGATAGTGATTCCTGCTTGCACTTGTCCTGTGAAGCCAAGCATCCAATAACCAATGTCAAACAAGCTCACATTTGCCTCCTCCCATGCTGCCCTTCTCTTGCCTGGTTGGAATCACCACCATCTCAGTAGAGCTCTTTACTTTTGCTCTTCAAAACCTTTCCTAGAAAGGGTGCAATCCCCACAAGGCAATTGCTAATCAATGCATTGGTCCTGTTTCTTCTTAATTCTGCTTTTCCAGGCTCTCTCTGTGGAATCGGCATCCCAGCTCATGTACATGACTGAGGCTTCACTCTGGTGCCAGCAATTGCACGACACTGGCCCAGTTTTCTATGAAAATTACTGTTGAGCTGTGAGAAGGTGTGTAAGTGAGGAGGGGTCAGTGGGAAGGTATATAAGTGATGCAAGGCAAGAGCAGTATAAACTATCTGAAGTGCTGTAACTGTTGAGAGGATAACACATAGCAGCTCAAGGAGGAAAATACTTACATACAAAGGGCATAAAGTCTTAAGACAAAACCAAGTGATGACAGATCAGTGACATCAAGGACCCAGCTCATTTCCAAGGAGGAACCACAAGGCTGATGACTGCCTGGCCCGTGCAGGCTCACCAGGAGTAGGGTGCATCCTGGTGCCTAGCAGTATGTTAGTCTCAGACTGCTGTCATGTGCATTAGCCAAGAAACACTGTGGCACTCAGCCTGCTTCCAGAGTTCTTTGGGCAGTCAAAATGTGTCTGAACTAAAGAGTTTTGCTGTAGGAAGCCTAAGCCTCCTTCTTGCACTTAGAATCTAAACTTTCTGGGGCAGGGATTTTTTTTTTTTTTTGTTCTGCTTACTGCACCCAGCACAAAGGGATGGGATCCATGAGGGGCATTCCTGTGACAAACCTATTAAATGCACAAAACAGGAGGCTCTGGTGCTTTTACTCTCCTTCCCCAGGCAGAGATGCACTGAGTGAGAACAGCTGCAGAAGGGACACAATTATACAGGTAGTTTTATTGTCATAAACCCCAAGCAGCTCAGATGAGAATTAAAAAATAACTTTCATTCATACCTGAAAATAGACACTAAGACTGTATGTAAACTGTGAGAGATCTTTGCATTACATCACATTTAGGTTAGGTTTCCTATTAATTTAGAAACAAGGTAAGATTGTAAAGTCCATAAAAATGAATAGGATTGGTCCATTACATATCTGCAAAAATACCTTTCCAGTTAACACTGGTAAGCAAGAAGATAATTGACTTTCAACTGAGATCTGGGATTCTCAGATGCTGACATTACAGAACAACATGCATTAAAAAGCCAGAGCCAGGTGGGAGCCAGAGGAAGAAAGTAGATAGGATTTTCCAGTCACCAGTGACTGACAAATGAAGGTGATCAGATTTCCTGGGATCCCCTCATAGACAAAGCCTGACCTTGAGAACCTTGTCACAGCAGCTGCTACATCTGTGTGTTCCAGATGCAACTGTTCCAGCAGTAGAAGAACTATCAGGGCACTGTTTAAAGAAATGCAAGGGCTCAGACTAATCTCTAAACAGAACTTAAATAGGCTGAAACACCAACATTTCTGAGCAGCTTATTAAACAAGTGCACAGATGGCTAACTCTCCTGCAACTCTGACCTTGAAAACAAAACTGACTCCAAGTTTATTTACCCTTCCCTTTCCCACTGACTGAATGCACTTATGTGGTGTATTATGAAATCATAAATTCTTTGGGGCACAATTTCAGTTTCTCTAAATTCTGAAAGTTCTTACTCTGTAAAATCAATAGGGTTATGATGTATTCGAGCTGGCTGTAGCTACCCTGTCTGAAATGAACTACAACATACACTATAGAAGCAGGGGGTTTACATTGTTTGACGGGTTTTTTGCTGCTGCTGAGAGCTCTGCGAGATCTGTGGAGTGACCTCAGACACCTCCCTTCACTGAGACTACTGCTCTTTGGGGAGAGAGCCCCTTCTCACCCTCTCAGGCAGGGGCCACCCTGATCCAGGTTTCACTCTTTAAACATGGCTGTCATGCAAATCACTATTTCTTCAGAACCATGGAAAGACTAAAGATACAGAGACACAGTACTTTTCCTTACTCTGTTCTGACTCATCACTTCATGGGAAGCAGTGGAAGGTGGAAACTCAAAGTCAGTCCCAGCACAAGGACCTCAAGGATTTCATAAATCTGAGTAATGTATTTCACAGGGATATTAGTAAAACTGAAATGCATTATTGCAAGAATTTTCTGCCAGGGAATAAAATCAAGTGCAGAGCCCATACATTCAGTGGCAGAGAGGAGGTGTGGGATAGGAAAAATCTCCAGTATAGCCTCAGAAAATAAAATTCATCTCAATGAATAGGAAAGGATATACAAATCCATAAAGTAATTTCTTCCTTACCATGATACCGTTTTTTAAGCAAATAATCACACTGATGAGCTAATTCCATTACTGCCTATCAGAGTGATTAATGCTGCCTGACTGTGCCTTTGTAGCGCTCTCTACCATCTACGTATTGTCTTTCATTTTGTTAATTGATGGTTCTTTGGGTCAGGGACTGTCTGACGGTTACATTTGGGCTATAGGTCTGTGCTTCAGGATGAGGCACTGTAGGAATACCTTGTTCTGCCAGCTCTCCATGTGCTAGGGTTCACCAGCATCCTGTGCTTCCTTCTCCTGCAAAATGATCAGAAAACCTCCTTGTACAGGAGGATCTATGCAAGGACTAAGCATCACTTAGTAACAGTTACTCATAACCGTGCTCATTCCTTTTGAGTTACACAAGAAGTGCAAAGAGAGAGCATGGTATGTCCCAGCAGGACAAAATAACTAGCCCGGGTAAGGTACTTGGGAATTCTCTTTATCATTTTTGATGACCGATATTGCTATATCTAAAATGAGAAATAGTCCTACCAGTCATATTTATGAACAATTTTTATAATCAAGCATTCCAGATTTTCAGAGAAAAAGAAAGAAATAAGAACTCACCAAAAACCTGACACAGCTGCAGTTTTGATTTAAACAGTATGACTTACTATATAAATATACCCTAAGCAAATACTGTAAGAAAGACTTCTAAGCTATTTCAATAATTTAAACAGCAATCAAGACATTAAAATATTGGTTTTAAAAGTGTCTCAGTGGTAAGTACGGAAATAGAAGTGCTAAGTAGTTTGTAGGGAAATAAATTGGAAAGAAACAAGAAAAGCAAAGAGAAGATGGAGCGGAGAGGGATACCTGAAGTCCTGCAAGCTGAATTACAGAGAAAGAAATGAGAAGACCCAAGCACTCTCCCACAGCAGCTGCTGCCACCTTGATGGCAGTGTCGAGGGCAGATGAAAAAGGCAGCAGTATCAGGGCAGTTTTGCCATCTACTTTGCCAAAGTCAGCTCTCCTGGAGCCCTTTTGAACTGTCTGAGAGGTTTTGTTCATGTTCCCAACTGCGGCAGACATATATTTATGTTGTTTGAATGATGTGTCCTTCCTGCATGTCCCCACTTGGTCAGCTGACCGTGAAGAGACGCTCGGCAACAAAGCTATTCACTGCAACAAGATGCTCTGCTTGAGATTTGCTGAAGCAGAGATATAATCTGAAATTGTGCATCCATCTTAAAACAATTAACTGTCAGGGTGCAGTCAAGTTATCTGGAGTACAGAACACAGAAAAGTAGTCTAATATTCATACATTATTTATATTATGAATATGTAAGCCTATGCAACTTCTTATGTCCACAAGCAGCACTTAGGCTTTATGCCACTTCTGTTCCATGAATGGCTTCTTGGGCTAGATTTTTAACCAAAAACATTTCCTTAAAATTAAATTATGAGCCTTCAAAAAGAAGGTTTTACTCATACCCAAAAATGTGGTTCAAAGTTTTGTTCATAAGAACAAGCAGGAATGGGAATTTGAAGAGACAAACAGCTGAAACCCCTAACATTAACAACTGACTGGTGAGCTGCCAAGCAGAGTTCACAAAGTAACTCAGCATGTGGCACACCCGTTTTTCATTAGGAAAAACCAACCAATCCTTTTCATTGTAGGAAAAGCAGAATACTGGGAAAACTAAGATGTCTCCTCAGATGGATTTTTTTTTCTTTTTTTAACACCAGGCTTATAATTCAGGATTGGAGGACATTGTTTTTAGTCAGAAGTATCACAGACCTCTTGAGGTTCCTTTCGTTCCTGAAAACCAGTCATATATAGGTCCCTCCTCTCTTCTGTCTGGGCCTACAGATACATATCATTCAGATTTTTGAAAGTGAATTATCCTGATTTATGAAGTCCTGATTGTCCTATTTTATCATGAATAAACGGACCTCAATGTCATCATGTGGAACCACTGAGGGAGGGAATTCACTTAGATAGTATTATCTACAGAAGCAGGTGCTTTAAGGTTTTTCCAAAACAAAGTTAGCAGGTGATAGACAGGTCAGTCCTATCAGACAACAAGTCTTTTCTTCATGATGGCAGCTTCACAAGAGATTGAAGGGAAGGTGTGTACATGAAGGGGAAAACATTGATTTATTTCTGGTTTAGATCAATTCTCTCTCCATTTGTTAAACACAGGAAAAATTCAAAACCTCTGTTTTAATACTCCAAATACACCACATAACCACTAAAAAAGTGCTTTGGATTCTGCAAGAACACTTGTAAGTGTGACACATAAATGAACACAGCATTTCAATCATATCATAATTGAAGTTGCCCATCCTCCCCAGATCAGGTTTTTCCATTTTAGCATGAAGGTATATTCTTTTTCACTGTTCCCTAAGGCCCTTTCACCCTGTCATTTCAACATGTTGATAACGACAGCCAGGTCAAGGAATGAAAATAGAAGGCAGCTGGTAAGATAATCCTGGACGTCATCTGGATGCAAGTGAAGCATGAGCATCTAATTCATTAAGGGAGTGGGAGGATTAGGGTAGTGCTGAGCATCTATTCTGTTTAATTTGACATTCCATTAATTTAGTCTCTCAGTGGATAGGACAGGAGGTGCAACATAATTATAGCTCAGAATCTGAAACCTCTGGCATGTCTGAAGACTTATTAGTTTTGAGGCAGTTGGCTGGGGAGAGTGTGGCAAGAGAGATGAGCAGACTTCGTGCTCGCTGTAGCCAATACGCTTTGGTAATAAACTGCACGGAGGACTGGTGAAGTTCTCCTTGGAGATCAAAGACACTAACTCTATATAGCAAATGACTTTCCAAGAGCTTTGAGAGCAGAAACTTCCAAGGATGTTTCACAAGGTGAGTCTATTTTGTCTATCAGACAAAACAGCTGCTTTAAAACCTAGATGGAAGAGGTAGGATCCTAAATTTCTTCTCAGAGTGAACAGCACAGCTGAAAATGCAAAACTCTGTTCCCAGTGAGCTCTTTTCCGGCACAGCTACTCAGTCATAATGATTCACCAAACAAATTCTGCTCTGAAAAAATGTTCAGCTGCAGCAAATCCACAGGATCTGTTCTGACATGTATTCAGCCTTAGCAAGCAGTGTGCACATCCTACCTCTGAACCACCACTCTGGAACATGTGGGACATAACATTTTCTCAGGAGCTCTTGGGAAAAAGAAATATCAGAAAACATCTGCCCCCTCACCTCTAAGTATCAAAATAAATGACCAGATTTTTCAAGGGCTCTCAAAATACATCAGTATTGGAATTGGGAAACCTGAGAATTTGAGATGATGTTCCCAACGTCTTACAACAATAAAAACAAACCCTTTTAACATGTCTCTCACTCCAGCTGACATCTCACCTTGAAGGCACATCAGATTTTATGTCTTTGATAGAAGTGTGAAAAGATAAGTAATAGGAGCCCCCACTAATATGTTTATCACAGAAAAATTGATATCTTGATACCATATTGATTTAGTCTATTGGACACTGCTGGCTATCACAGGTGCAGTCTTACAGACAGAAAATCTGACTCATTAAAAATGACATAAGTCACAGTACCAAGACATTTCGATAAACTTAATATATACAAACAGACAGAGCTTTTAACTGCATTTCAATGTAATTAGCTAAGGGCTGGCAGCCAGATGGACAGTATTAGAGACAGAAACTCTCAGTTACATCATACAGCAAACAAAGCCTCAGGAACTTGTCATCACTGTCTGTCACATTCGTATCCGCAGGAGTCAGAGGCCTCCTGCATTCAGGACTGTAGCCCCCGGCCAGGTAAGCAAGAAGTAACTGTTACCTTTGGTCCTGCAATATATTTAAGGGCTTGCTGGCACTCAGTGAAGACATTTGTAGAGGTAAAACCCACCTGGCAGATGAAACCAGTGGATGAGCACTGCCGAACCCAAAGACTGAATTTCCTCTTTTTCCTCTTGCGCAGCTCCCTCTCTGTACAGGTAGCAATGAAAACAGGATCCTCATCTATCAGGGGCTCATGTAGTACCTGCAAGTGGCAAGAAAAAAGGCAGGGAAAGAAATGGAAGAATACATGATTGCTAAAAAAAAGCTGCTTTTATTGCTTTCAAAGAAATACAACCCTTGCACTGTGCTTGTGTGCATCACCCCAAACAAAGAAGCAAACTCACTTTCGTTTGATGCTACCATCCAACAAAAACCAAAGCCTGGCCAAGCACACACCCCATTATGGATAGCTGCTCTACACATAATTTGCAAACGTTGCAAGGCACAGCTCTCACTTCTTACTATCTGCTAAAGTTCAACATCCCTCCAAAACTATGCAGGGGATGGAGCAGGGAGAGTAGATTGTTAGCTGCATCCTTCCCCATGCTTCTTCATAAGCTTCATATTGTTTGGTAGAATGTCTTCCACCCAAACATCTCCTACAATTTGTTGTAAAGAACATTCCTTGGTTATAGCAAAGGAAAAGACATAATAAAGAGAGAGACAAGGGAGAAAAAGATGCTTTCTGCTGCCACTTAAGGAGGTGGTGAAGAGAGAGAAAATATTTTTCCTGGCAGCAGCAGCTTTAGGGAAGTCCCTCTTGCCCCAGGAGCCGAAAAAATTGACAAAAGGAGACAAGGATAAACCACCAGAGGCAGGAATAGAAAAAGATTAAGTAGACTGGAGCAAGTAACAAAGACCTGTGAAAGTGAAGCAGTTTCTGCATTTTGCATTCAGATGATGTAAGTGGTTCCCTGTTTCTTAGAACTGTTTTGTTACACTTCTCTCCATTAATTTAGCAGCAAAACTGAAGTGTGATACTGCTGGGTATCACACTGTGGAACTCACCTATAGAAAAGTACTAGTAGCTCCCCACAGCTCAAAGGCAGCTGTGCATAACACACACATACATGCCTGCACAAAGTGCAAGTTGTCTAGCAAGCCACTTGTCAAAGTGCAAAGACTTGCAAACTGTTGAAAGGTCTCAGCTGATGAATGCTGACCAAATTCAGACATGTACATCTAAATCAGAGCACGTCACTGCAGGCTCCCCTCCTTGTACATGAGGGGAAAGCAGTCCCAGCAGGCCATAATTCATACCTTTGTAAAGACCTGCAAAATAGTCAGATGGGTTACAACTTAAAGGAGTCTGTTCTTTTCCAGTGACCATCCCTCCAGAAGACAGGCTCAGAAACAGGTATGTAGAGGTTTCCACCCTCAGACAATGCATTTCCACACCTGCATGTGAGCTACTTTTGTGCACATCTGTGCAGTCAGTAGCGGAAATGAGAACAAAGCTGCACTAAACCTAGGAGTGACACTTGTAGCAGAGATGTGGTGGGTGAGCAGTTAAGTGCCAGAGATGAGCAGCTGCTGGCCTCCTGAATACAAGATGTTTGCTGAACATCACTCTGTCAGCCTAAAATAGGCACCCGTGCCCTCCCCACACAGTGATGGCTGCATGCTGTCATTTATACGCACTCCACTTCTTAACGACTCATGAAACATTCACAGGACCATCTGAAAGCACTCCTGTGAAACGCTGAAATTACACACCAAAATGCAGATGTGAGCAAGGAGAGCTGCACACAAAGCTATTTATTCTTCCAGCTGCAGCTGCCCTGTTTCCCCACTGAAGCCAAATCTTTCTCTCTCAAGGTCCACAGAGAACACAACCCTTCCCATCTAAAGGTCATCTGGGGCATTTTCTGTTTCTGCCTCAGAGGATTCTGAACAGCATTTTACAAATATTAGACTTGCCCTCATTCACTTTTTCCTTTCTGAGTCTCATGTGCGGAGGGAAGGAGCACATCCTTTGGGATAGGGTGGGATACGTGGTTAAGAATTTCTCAGCTTCTGGAAAGGCTCTCTTACCTGCCAGATCCCATTGAGTGGTGTGGTTCCACTGTTATAATCTCCCCTGCTGTAGGATGGAGAGCAGCAGAAAGAAAAGGCTGTATAAGCAATCACCTTAGGACATCTTTTACCCTCTGTACCACAGCATCGACTCTCCGAGTAGCAGCTCTACTGCATCCTGTTTACCCTTCATACACTTTCTGCCTTCTATGACAGGGTAAGGCCTGTCAACCTTACATCTAGAAAGCAAATCTGGATATTTAAAACCTCTCTCCATCTTCCTTTTCTTCCTGCCCATGCTCAGCCCTGCCTTCCCTCCTCTGCTCCCATGTACTGAATTTAAGCAATTTCTCTGTAAGTTCCTACTCAACTTTTGTAAAAAGGGAAGAAAAATGTGAACAGACTAGGACAAGATCTGCTGGTGCTGCAAAGACAAAATGTGGACAGGAAAGGAAAATGAACTGAAAACCCTGGAGCTTGCTCTTCCTTCAGAGAGTGGGGGACAAGTGTTGTCACGCCTCCACATGTAACCACTGCTTCAACAGCTGTAAAGAACTTTGCAAGTAAGGCACTGTATGGCCTGTGCCTCCTCCTGCCACTGACATGCCGTTTTTAGCCCTCTTGCTACAGGTCCATCCTATTAGGTTGCTCACCCTCCTGTATTCTCAGTCTCCTTGGTTTTCCTGTAATCTCAAATCCATATATTTGCCAAATCCCCACGCAAAGTTATATTTGCTCCCTCTCTATTCCCCATTCTTGCTGTTGCTGCAATAAACACTTCTACAGGAGTGAGCTTACTGCTCCCATGGCATATTCTTTCCTTCTTCTTATCTTCCTTGATAAAAATCTACTTTCAGGCTTAATTGACTCCTACACATTTTCCTAGCCACCTCTTCACCATCTTTTTCTCGCTCCACAAGTGCTTCCCTTTTCCTATTCTGACTTCCTTTGATGCAAGATAGTTTGTGGATTTCTTCATAGAAATCATCCCCATTTTCTTCTCCCATATTTCCAGTTCTGTTCAGATCTTAGAAGCCCCTCATCTAGTTGCTTTGCTCTCCCACTGCTATCACACTGCTTTCTCTCTTCTCTTCTCTTCTCTTCTCTTCTCTTCTCTTCTCTTCTCTTCTCTTCTCTTCTCTTCTCTTCTCTTCTCTTCTCTTCTCTTCTCTTCTCTTCTCTTCTCTTCTCTTCTCTTCTCTTCTCTTCTCTTTTCTCTTCTCTTTTCTCTTCTCTTCTCTTCTCTTCTCTTCTCTTCTCTTCTCTTCTCTTCTCTTCTCTTCTCTTCATCCCTGATAGATCTACCTGCCAAACTTTCACTCTTTGTTTTTCACTCAATATGTATTTGCACTCCAAGTGTTGCAAAGGTAAGACTCCAAGATGGGACTCCATCAATTGCTCTGTCTCACAGTATCTTTCACTCACAGAAAAAAACAGCCACTGTCAGGAGTGCCTTTCCTTGTATTTCCTTTTTAGATAATTTCCAATGCTCTTTCCACACCAAAATTCTACCCATCCTCTCTTACCAGAGCCCAAACAGGCTTGTAGACAAAGCCCTGAATTACTAAGTCTACTCAGAACTCCTGGACTCCATGTACTTTGATAATGAACCAACATATCTGGGAAACATCACCCCCTGAGCTCCATGGCCATCCACAACACAGGCTGGCTCTTCAGCGTGTCTCCTGGAGAGGCTGCCGCAGCTTGCCTTGTCTCTGGCTTTTGGTGGGTACCATCCAATTGCAGAGGCCCCTGGGTAACTGCATCTGGATGCATGGAGTCAGTCATTCCTCCTGCAAGAGGAGCTCGTGCTTCTGCCTCTCTGCTCCAAAGCTCCTCCTGTCTAATCTAAATTCTCTTGCTGGTGTCTGACATCTCTGCTTGCATATCTAGCTGCCAGTTCTGATTTCATTATGCTGCATTGGAGAGCATCTCCCTTCCCTTAAGAACCCCTCAGTATCTCCTTTTTTGGTCATTGCAGACATCCCTCTCCTCCTGCTGCAGATATCACTGGCTAGTGAATCTGAATGTTAGTCTTTACCTCCTACTTGCAAAATCTCCTCAGCCAGGCAACGCCTGAATTTTTCATGCTTTCTGAGTAAGAGCTCTAAAATGGCAATCATTTTAGAGTAACAACCCACCCACCCAGACAAGCTTACATCCAGAACCCACAACCATCTTGCAAGTTTTACTGAACATAAGGCAATCTTCTCCTACAGACTGCAGCTGGAAAGTCATTTTCCTGGTCCATCACACTGACCACATCACTTTCCTTTATTTCTCTCTCATAGTTCTTCTCCAGTATATCAGACAGATTATTTCTCTTCTCATTTTCGAAGTCCTGCTTGGCCTATCCACATCTTACAGATCTTCTCTGTCATCATTCAAAGGTTAACTCTGACCTCCAGTGCAGCCATGATTCCATGTTCCTCTCCCCATTTGTTCAGTCTTCAATCAATCCTCTTAAAGAACAAAAAGTCAGTTCTCACAGTACTCCATTACCGTTAGGTAATTTAAAAATAGCAATGAAGTTTCATCATTTTCTGTTGCCAAACTCTTCCTAAAATCTGGCTTCACAAAAGGATCAACTGGCCAAGAGCTACAGGACATCAGAAATTTACCTTGCTATTCAATATTCTTATTGCTCCTCTGTCCGTCTTTCTCTTGCTCGATGCCTTATACTTGGCCAGGGTTTTCTGAATATTTATGTACTTGTGTCACACTCACAGAAGCCCTAAGACAGAATGATTCTCATTTGGGACCAGCGCCCTTAACTCCTAAGGAATCATTTTGAGAATAGGAAATCTGAAATATAGAGAGAGGTACAGCACAAGCAAGATCTTATAATTTGGAAATACCCAGTATCAAGTGAACATTTAATCATGAGGATACAAAAACAAGTTGTCCAGTCTGTTTTTGCCCCTCTGTGTTTTCAAAGAGGCTGTCATCTAAAGCTGTGAGTGGGTTTAGAAGAGCTATGTTGAAACTGCTTAGCTGTACCCTATGATACCACCGAGAGTGAAACACAAAGAAGCTGCCCAGTAATTGGCCAAAGTTTAGCACCGTGCCCTTGGAGCAAGAGGTTGGACTTAAATCTCTCTTTTTACCAGGGGGTTCACTCCTGCTGGAGATAAGAAAGCGACCGTTCCCAACTGATATTTCACTGGGCAGATGCAAAACTGTTTGGTTCCAAAACACCAAAGAGAAGGTACTTTAGAGGGAGAGGGAAGCAGAGAGTACCTGGAGTTATGCTCCTGACCTCTCCCGCACTAGTCAGGGGCAGCCAGAGACAGCAATCCTGTCTAGCCACGTCCTGCTGACGGGCATATAAATACTCAGCAGGCACAGAAGGATATTTGAGCAGTGATGTTATTTCCCCTGAACTCCTCTGGTTTCTGGAATTCAGTGTATATCCTTGGCAGCTGAGTACCCTTGAATTTGTCGCTCTATACCTCCCAAGCACAGGCAGGGCATCCTCCCCACCTTCAGGCTTGCAGACAGTAGGACAACTACAAAGCTAAGTAGCAAAGAAACAACACTGCTTACAAGAACAGCCCCAAATCTCCACCTCCTGTTGCTCAGGTAGAAGCAGTGTTTATTTATGATGATAAATAAAGCCTCAGATGATGCTGAGGAGGGATAAGATGCAGAGAATATTCCTGTCATTTTCCTTTACCAATCTAGGTCAGAACACCATTTTTTTAACTTCAGAAACTACAGCTAGCATTGCTGATACACAATTAAAATGTTCTGGACTTTCAATTCTTTCATAAGCTGGAGAGTAATTTTTTCCTTTTGTTTGCCCAGTATATTTAGAAAAATAATTATAACTCACTAGATTGTTTTCTTTGCTTTGAAAGAACTGGCATAGTTCTTTCTCCCTGTTTCCTTTCATAGCAACTGTGGTGTTATTTTTACAGGCACATTTGGGCAGGGGGAGGGGTCATAGATGAGAAAAAAACCCCTAAGTATTTTCTGACAGAAGTTCCACTTGAAGAATCTGTTCTAGCTCTCCAAAAAGAAAAGATCAAATCCACAGAAGAAATAACTGTGAAGGCAGATGTTGTACTGCTGGCTGGATGCAGATTGTCCCTGCTCTGTCCATAGGGGTGAGTTAAGCATGGCATCCTCCTAATCTCTGTGTTCTGTGAGTCCACACTGCCAGAGTACAAAGGTCAGTAACAAGCCTACCCATATGCCCAAACAGCCCTGCTGCATTCAACAGGAGCTATGATTTAGCTGTTTGATGCCACTTACAAAGGTAGCATAAAGCTCATGAGTCAGCAACAAGCCACCCAGGTACCACAAGTCTCATGTTTAAGATACAGATGTACCTTTAGCAGCAAATCCATTCGGAACCTGGGATTTCAGGTATCACTGATCACAGAAACCTGGGCCCCCCTTGCCAACTGGCTTTCAGAGGCAGAACCTCCAAAAGCCCATCTAAGTGGTTCTTTCCCCTCATCTTTCCATTTGTTTCTGTGCAACTGGCTCATTTTTAATTATTTTTGGTATTTCTCACTGGGCATTCTGGGTTGGATGTTTACTGCAGTCTGCACTCAAGACAATTTGCAGGGAGAGGTCTTTTCTGCTCTTTTGAGCAGATGGGGTCCTCATCTCTTGAGACAGGTAGTGTGCAGCCCTGACTGATGGCACCCAGGAGGATGTCACGCACAAGGCTCCTTTCAGGAGGAGGCCTGGAACATCCCCCAGTAGGCTTCTGGAGGTACACTAGGGTATTTTTAACAACAGATTCAAAACCTTATTCTTTCTCACAGAGTTATTTTTGAAGCTGTATTTTAGTGCTTTTTGTTCCACTCAATATCACTGAAACATGCTAAATAGAAATCACTGACGTAAACACTGACAAAGGCGCAGAGAATTGGAGGGGAAGGAAGAAAATTGGGCTGTCTCTACTTCTTCCCCCTTATTTTATTTAAGTATTTAAGATATTTATTTATCTCTTTACCAAGCTCAGAATAAGAATACATTTTGCTTGTGAAGATTTATATGTTTTGCCACTGTAAACAGGGTGCTGTGATTTTGTCAGTTTAGTTCTCAAGCCTTGCTCAGGATGGGGAATGGGAAAAGGGATATACATGCAAAGAAAATCTTATCCTTTAATGGATTTGCACTCACAGTGTGTGCCACAGCACACCATTATACACATTTGCATTAGACACAGTGATCACATTTCTGAAGCCTTTATCTTCTGCCCATAGAAGTCAGCAGCCATAAGGATTAGATTTCATATCTTTATGGGGGCCGAACAATTCTGTGTTTCTCACTGCCTGTTTTGTCTTAATGGAAACATGCCTTGCATAGCTTAGTGAGAACAGTCCTCCCTCCTCCCTTCTCTGCCTTAACAGCTTTTTAGGCAACTGTAGTCTCATGAGTTATATAGGTCTGATTTTTATTGTCTATAAAACAGAAAAAACTGGAATCACTTGCCATTTATTTTAGGCACACTTCAATGGATGTGATGCATCTATGCCTTCATTAATTTTGTGCAGTGGGCAAAAATAGGATGCTTCAGAAGGGAAACAGGAAGAAAAAGAGGACTGTGGACACAACACCCTTTCCAAATGCCCAAGTGAAATGTTTATATTCTGGAAATGGAGAATTTATTGAAAAGTTATATAAAGCAGTAACATATTTTACACTTATTCCTTTTTCTTTCCAAATTTCTGAACACAACCAGTAGCAACAGCTTCAAAAGCAGATTATTTGTATTGAACCAAGTTTAAACAGAGTATGATGAATATTAAAAAGATTTTCACCTGTCCCCCTTTCCAGTCATGAGGAAGCAGCTGTGTTACTGGACCATACAGCAAATATCTACTTCTAAGGGCAGGGATAATCACTCCAGCAAACTCAACTCCATCCAACTCAGCCTGCTGCCCCTCCAGCCCAGCTGCACCAGCTCTGCCCTTTCTACCCTTGCACAACCTGCTACCTCCCATCCTCAGGATAGCAAAACCTACCGGTGGCCAGCCTCACTGAGAAGTGTCCAAGCTTATTTAGGTCACTAAAGCAAACAGCTCCAGCTTGAAGAGCACCATTCCCACTGAAACCTGCTTGGTGCCTGCACTGACAGACACTGATGAGCACCCACATAGGACAATGCTGCTTTCTCTCTTGTTTCATGGAGGCACCACAGCACAGCTGCACACTGGGAAGCCTCAGCTCTTTCCCCAGGAAACTGTGCTGTGCACTTTCTGTCACCGTGAGACAAACAGAGTGCACAGGTCAGATGCTGCCTGCCAACAGCTTAGCTCTTACCTGGGCTTGTGAAGGTCTGAAAGCAGAGTCAAAGCCATTCTGCAGAGAGTCCAGAAAAGGCTGGATTTTGTAGAGGCTATGCGTTGTCTGGCTCGAGCGGAAGGCCACAATGTGGAAGTACTTCAGAATCTTCTCAAACCTTGATTGTGTCATGATGAGTGCAATGCTCTTGTTGCTGTAGAAGCCGCTGCTCCAGATGCTGAGAACAGACTCACAGTGGTGGATGCTGGTTGATATCATGTAGCCTAAGAAGGCCTTCATTTCTGTCAAGGTGACATCAATCCAGGCATCATCACTACCAAACCTCTCCTGGTATTTCTTGGCATACATGTTGGTTTGGACCACCATATTCTTTAGTACATTGTCAGGGACAAAGAGCTGAAAAAAGTCCATGGCACTGGCAGTCAGGGGCATTTTTCGTGTTGGACCTAGGATAAAAGAAAGAAGGAAAGACAGGCACACTCCTGATCACCACAAGGCATATCCAACACAAGAAATTAAAAGCATGATTAATTTTTCTAATGCAAATGATGGCATGTACCCATTGTCTGACAGACTTCATTGGGAAACTTCCCCTCCCCCCCATATTCTTCCTCCTATATGGTACTATACATTCTGAAAAGTTTCTCCCTCTGCTCTGTACACTCATTACTTTGCAGCATGCAGGCCTGTGAGACAAGCAGGCATTTTATTTCTCCTCTTACTCATTATCTGCAACTTTTATCCTCAGCAGCTGTTTTGGACAAGTCTTTTATGTGTCCATATGCATGTCAAAGAAGTGCCTTCCTCCAAACAGCCCAGAAGGACAGTGTGAGTGCTCCAGAGACAGCACTGCCCTCATCCCAGATGACATGATTCCTGTGCTCTAGAACCCGATCCCACTTTTTCTCCTGTACCTGTAATTCCTGCCTACTTCATTGTCATAATTCCATGGCTTTCATGTCTGCCCCTGCAGAGTCACATATAGGTCAGGTCTGTGTTTTTGAGTTTTGTGTCTCTGCCGCCACACTGGAGTTTTATCCTACACTCTGATATCCCCAAGACAGCACATTACCAGAACAAGTCACAGCTACCATGTGGCTAGTGTCACTGTCCCACGTCACAGAGAATATTTTTAGCACTATAATGCATGCAGTGGTCCTCTTCCTCCCATAATGTAATAAGCCTTGCAGTCCCATGCTGTCATTACTCTAGCATTTCATTGATCTTGCACTTTCTCTGCCAGTTTCAACTACTCCATAAGAGGAGGGCAAAAAAGAAACAAAAAAGGAGGGTCTAAGGGCTGGCAGCAGTATGTATCAGTGTTACAAGGTCAGCCAGTCAGACACCAGATAACACTAAGCTGAATTAGGAACATCAAACCTGCAATACCAGGGATGCAGACACCACTGTTTACAGCCCACTCTCCTCTACTCCCTCCCACAAACTAACCAAACTCCACTCTAAAAGTAGTGGTTTTCATGCTTGCACCTTGTGGTAGCGTTTTAGTTACCACGTAAGGGCAGGGAACATTCTCAATTCTACAGAAGCAGTGAAAACCAATACCCTGAGAGGAACAGCCTCTTCAAACCCAGCAGACAGGGGAGCACTTAAAAGCAGCTCTACACCCCTGTGAAAAAGACAATTGTCATGGACATAATCCCAAACCAAGAGCTGGATTCAAGAAATCTGCACCTTACTCCAGCAGCCTTCAGCCCTGGGACTGTCTGAAACACTCCCTAATCAAAAGGAGAAGGTACACAGCTTCCCATTTGGAGTTCTGCCCAACAAGAGCAAGTCTTTCTTGCACTACAGGGCTGTTTAGATATCAGCATCAGCTCTCCCAGCTGCAGCAGAGTTTGAGATTGACCATTCCATAATCTGGCTCTGCAAAGATCCACTAGCATGTTGGTCAGGTGGCATTCTCCAGCACCTCTGTATCTCAGTTCACATTCTTAGTTACAGCAACAACTACAGCTTAGGGAAATTTTCCATGAAACACAAGTACAAGGAATTACACAAATACAGTGGTTAGACTCACTCTTAAACCTCAATGTTTGGGCGCACTCTGGTGAAGTCAAGCTACTAGGACAGCAAAAATAGCATCAACACTTTAAAACAGTAAACCTTCAGACTGCAAAGAATGCCAAAAAAGCAAACACTGGACCTTTTTTTTTTTTTTTTTGTAAGTGCAGTAGGAAAAACCCTATCTATTTAAATATTACTTTCCAATTTTAATGTGTGAGATTGAGAAACTTTAAATTGAAAGCACATTCCTCTATATTGTAAGACCAGAGGAAAGAGCCCTGCACAAACCATGTTTTGGTCAGGACAGAAGAGAAAATTTCAGTTTAGATGATAGAAGATTTTCATTATCAAAGTGGCAACTATGCGGCTAGGATAGATACATTTACTTCACCTTCACTGCTAGTGCAATAATAAAGCTGCTTAACATATGTTTTCTTCTTTTGATCAGGAGGTTTGTTTTCTGCTAGCACTGGCTTGACTGTTAAAGTTCACAAAGCATGCTCTACACATGACTCTGTATCTTCATTCTTCCCCACAACTTAATCAAGTTTTTATATTCTACAGTAGGTATGGCTTCCTGATAACAACACATGGAACAGAGTATATTCCTAGTTATATATGAAATCTTGAGTAACTATTGAACTCAACTCCAGTGGTCAAGCAACCTTCCAGGTAGCACACAGAGATAGTTTTTAAATACCTGGCTTCAGAAGCAGAAGCTGGGAGTAGGGGTAATGTTTTAAATCTTGTCTACAGCAAACAAGAGTTCATAAAACACTAAGTCTTACAAGGTGAAATATGTTTGTCTTGAGACTTGTGGATATGGACAACAGGTACATCCTGGACTCCATCTTTAGGGAGGTAAGAGCAGTCAGAAGCATGAAAAATGTAATTTTTGTGTAATTAAATTTTCAGCAGCTGCACAAGTTTACCTTGATAAGTGATAATGAAACCTGACAGGTATATGGGATACGATAATCTTTTCTTACCTAGCAGTCCTGCTCCTGCCACAGAGAACCTGCTACCTCCCCTCCTTCCTGAAATAAATACACAAGCTTTGTACCTCATTGGTCGTGCAGAACCCACACAGCTCTAAAAAAGCAAGCTGAATCACTTTCTGACTCAAACATCATCATAATTGTTGATTAAATAAAATTATGAAAGCCCCTGTATAATCTCATTGTCTTAAAAACCAGCCTTTATTGGCAAAGTGAGCACAACTGATTCATAATTTACTGATATGCAATATAACAAGAGTGACATTGAATTTCAGTAGGAAAAGAACTGAATTTTTAACATGAATTAAGTTTTGCATAGTTAATGACTAGCCTAAAATATTTAAATATTACTTTCTAAATACACAAATATATCCCATAGAGAGAGCCAACTGTCTGCATATGGAACTTAAATAGCTACTTTGTACTTCTTAAGGATTTTTACATTGACTTAAATGGCACTTATCCAGAAAATACTGATATGAAAAGAGTTCAGTGTTTTGTACATACACTGTTTACCTTTCAAAGCTTCACTCAGTCAAATGAAAGAGTGGCTTTGCCTAGTTGTCCATTCTCAGAATTATTATACAATTATGACTATGTAAAATTCAGATTTTTCTCTCTCCTCTGCTATATTGTGTTTGCATAGAGAATATATTTATTTTCATAGGGTTTTTTTAAAAGCCAATCAGGGTTTCCAATACAAATTACAGAGACAAAGTGCAAAAGCACTCTTGGAGTGTCTGAACATGCAGCCAGACCCAGTATTCCATGCACAGGCAGGACAAGGACCGAGCTCTACTGAGTAACCTCTGACTGGGCACAACACACGCCAGCACCAGAACATTGGGGTTGCTCTAAGTGACCTTGTAGGACGTGGAAAATAACAAACAACTTCTGTTATGATACAACCTTCACACACAAGCTCTTCTTCCTTCTCACCCTGTCTGCCAGCAAAAACTTGCCTGTGCAATCCAGAGCAACCACCTTGCAAGTCATTACTGCTATTTTGACTAGTTCGTTCCATCTTCTCTCTGGCACTCAGAAGGAATGTCTCCCACAAAGAGACATCTTCATTTTTAAGAACAGTCACAAAATAAATGAAAAAAACTAAGCATGAAAAGCCATTTGTGTGTCCATACTAGTGATCTGAGTGTGAAGCAAAAGCTGGCACCTCGCCCTTGGAGTGTGTGCATTGCAGAACCCATTTTGGCTCAACTCGGCTCAGGGCAAACTGCAGCTGCACCACTGGCTCTGATGTCTAGCAAGAGAACAGGCTGCACACCCAACTTCGCAGCAAACATATCCACTGCAGAACACCCAGAAAGATTTGAGAAAAAGTTCAGGTGGAACTTCAGGCAGCCCCTGCATGTCATCCTACAATCTCTGGTCTTCTCTCTTGGATGGGTCCCCACTAACATTCTTCCCCCTACTTCATTTCCTTGCTAGTGTTCCTTGCTGAGCGACACATTAAGAAAAAAAATAAGAACCCCAAGTGAATAAAATGCTTTTTCCTTACTTAACTGGTTTGCAGAATTAAGTAATTTGAGAGCATTTTGAACAGGTTCCGGCGCTCTTTACCATTTTTTCTGTTTCTGATTACCAACCTGTAATTTAGTAACTCAGAGTTCACAGAGACTCAGAGTAAGGGATGGATAAAAGACAGAAAGTTTCAAAATGTACCGTAACCTATCAGTGCTTACAAATCTTAAGAAGGTCAAAAACAATGTTATTTTGGGCAGGATAAATCAGATGTGTAAGGAGAAAACACAGTGTAAGAATGTTCTTTTGGTCTGCTGTGAAGAAGACTCCGCTCTCATTCAAACTGCAATCGAGGCCCACAGTAAAATATCCCATTAGGCTGACAGGCCCAGGTGTTACAAATTGCCTGGTTGATAAATAGATCTTGTGCAGAGCTAATCACAGCTAACTTTGAAATTATGCAACTTCATTAACAGCTTGGTAGACCCCAATACTCTCAAATCAGGAACAGGAGTGGTAGAAGCATCAGTTCAACAATTTAGATGTAATTTTATTGTCTTCTTTGAGGAAAAATCTAACAAATTATAGCCACCCACAGGAATAGCACATTAAGTGTATTATGTACAGATACATACCTAAGAAAAATCAATCCAGAAACTATTTTTTTTTTTGGTTGTTGGGAAGTACTTTCTCCTCCAACATATGGTACAGCCTTCAAAAACCAAGGTGTAAAAAGCCAATTAATTCTGTTTTCCTAAGTCCAAGCCATTAGAGACTGTTTTATATTCCTGACAAGTTACCTTTGCAAAAGTGCACAACACGATTTTTGGGTCTTATTTAGAGAACATAAAAAAATGCTGATAGAAGCTTTTCATCAGAAATATTCATCCATCAAAAACATCATGATGTCTTTATGGAAGGTGTCAATCAATGAAATATGACAGACAGTTAAAACAATTTCTCATCTTTTTCAATGTGTAGAGAGCATTATAAAGACCTAAAAAACCAAAAAAAAAAAAGGGCAAGAAAACAAAAAATGATGTTTTATTTCCCAAGTGAATATATTTCAGAATTTCTGTTTAGACTAAGTTTCCTCATATAACCTTAGGAAGCAACGGAGCTTATCTGGCTTGCCAGAATATCGGTTTTCATATCAGCTCTATTCTTAACGGCCTGGAAATGTACAACAGACCATCCTCAAACCATAGCTGGTTTGACAGCCTTACGACAAGCCTGTCAAGACAGCTTGAAGTAAGTTCACATAACACTTCTTTTCGGAGTTTTATTTCAATTTATTTCAGAGATTACTTTAATGTTGGAACTGGGCAGCAAGTATCCAGGTCTTTAGGATAGTATGCTGCATGCTTTTGTTCATCTTCATTAACAAAAGCTACCAAAGCTTCAGTGACAGGCCTACTTTATACCAGCTGTGGTTCTGACCAGTATTTTCAGCAAGTAGGTGTCTGCATCTGTTATTTTGGTAGCCAAATCTTAGCTTCCTTTAGGGCCTGCCTTGCACAGGAATTCAATATAAATGCTGAAAACATGATCCATACTGTGGCATTCCTTGAAGTTGAGAGCCAACTTAGAAGGAAGCAATAAAAAAAAAGTCAACAACTCCCAAGCAGACACTCTTGGCTTAGAAAGAAGAAACTGGGCATAGTCTTTCCAAAGATGGTTCTTTTTGTAGACTGTAAGGGCTCGCTCTCAGCAGCCCGTGCTTCTGAGTAAGTTTTTGCAAGGTCACCTTTACAGAAACTTACTTTGCATCCTTGTGTGGGCGTTCAGTAGCCACACTTCTGCTCTACATTTAGTTTCAGTAAGTCTATTCCAAGCTATTTAGCAAAGTGTGATTTGACTGCCCTCTTCCAATCTTATAAATAAGCCTTTGACAATGCCTCCACGTCTGCACATAATAACCGTAGTCAAAAAATTGTTCCAAACAGCTTCTCTGAAAGGCCACTTTCTCTTCCCTCTTTGGCATTAAAAAGGATTGTTTTCTTCACAGCGTCAGCAATAAAGCGATCCACAGACCGCAGTCTGACTTTTATCCATAGAGAGCATTAAGAGCTGCGTCTAGAAGCAATCCAAGGACAAATGAAAGTGGACTGAAAACCAGCACAGAGCTGCTCAGTGCTGACTCTGGTCCTAAGAGTCCCTGGCCTCCACAGCAAGCAGCACTGATATAGTGAGAGAGAACTTATTTAGTAAGACAAACAGTAAAATTTAAATTAAATAGTAAAATTAACGAAGTATTTGACAAACGAAGGAACTTCCTGCAATTCAGCTTGTTTCCGTGCTGTGTACTGGATCCAGACTGTCATTCAGCTTTTTTTTAAGCATTATAGCAAAATCCTTGAGCTTTAGGTCAATCTGGCATAGGTCAGGGAGAAGTATTGCACCGTTCCACCAAACACAAGACAGTCTCCTCCCCTGATGCGATAGTGACCTTCCAACGCCTGGGGTGATAACCACGACACCTCGCCCACTCCTCCTCCATACTGCCATGTGCTGGCAATTCACCTTGGACAAGGTGAAGAACTTCAACAGGGCATCGAGACTGGAATACCAGCGGTAAATAATTTTGGCTGTCACTCAGTAGATTACCTTGTGCGATAAGACGCTGTAGAAGAACAACTAAATTTTGGGGCATTTTCAAGAGACCAAGCAGGCAGGTCTTACAACTTTCCCATTGACCAAATGTATGTTGTACCACCAACAGCACTGGTCTGAGAATATGCCAGACATGTTGTGGCAGACTTCCATGGAAGTGTGCCTTGTTGTAGATTCACGCCATAGCAAAAAAAATGTTTAATTAAGAGAGTATTTATTTGTGTTTACCATCATGTTTTAAAGCTATAAAGCTTCCAAGCTGTGACAAATACAAAGAATAAAAAGCCCACTGCAGCTGATGTTGACACCTTTAATTATATACTTAATTTCTGTGGTGAGATCTTGCAACCTACCTGTCAGCATTTTCCTAACATCCAACAGAACCTCCCAAAACACTGGTATAAAGTCTTATGGTTAAAATAATTTCCAAAAGCCAAAAACCTTAAAGCAGCAGAGTCAATGCTGAGGCAGTACCATATTGTGTCAGTTTACATAATTCTTTGCACATTATTTGGCTGTGGAACTGTATATGCTCCTCCTCAGGGGAATTCCTGTTGTAGCAGCTTCCATGGCAATAGTCCACTGTGCTCTTTTGCCACTATAGTTTTCTATTAACATTTTACTGCACTGCTCCTGGCAGCCCAGCTGACACTGGGCATATCCAGCAGATTACAGATGACCATCGATGTGCTGCTGACTTCATATGCCACCGGTAATACAAGTTTTAGTAGATCATGTAACAGCTACACATCTGTCTGGGCACAGCTGTGCACATTTATGAAATAACTGTAGAAAGCAGAATGGATAGTTTGATGTCAGCACAACTCCCATTACCAGCAGGGTGACCTTCATAACTAATCCCTGAGGACTGCTTTGGGATGCTTCCATGGGGGGACTCCTCTCCTGCACTGGCAACTCTTGCAGGTGCAATCCCACCATCCCATCTTTCTGTTCTAGCACATGCTGTTCACAAATACCATTATCCCCATGCAGCTTGCTCCTTTCCAGAAATTCAAAATAGAAATCCACCTGTATAAGCATCATCAATATTTGATGTGATGACTCTGCCTCAAAAGGTAGGACTTTTGCGTTTGAAGGTGGGAAAATAGCCTGGTATGTTTTCCAAGCAAATCATCAGAATATTGAATTTATCTTTTGAAAATCAAAGTCAATAAGTCAACATAAGAGACTCAACTAATGAGATGCTGAAAGCCTTCATATCAACTCCTATCATTTACATACATGTGCCACTGAAAAATAAACTTCCAGTTTTTGAGTAAGTCTCACAAAGAAATGGCTGTTTTGCTTAAAAATCGGGCATTAAAAAAAAAGAAAAGAATATAGCAACCAGAAATCCAGACAGTTCAGTAAACTGTTGGAGATAACCTTATAATGCACGAACATTAATTTCAGCACAGAATCTCCTAATGATTCATCTCCATCCCACATGAGCTAAGGTAGCTACAGTACTGGTCTCTGCAATTGCTTCCCAGCAGCACCAAGCTTTTCCTGGAGAAGACAGGGGGTAGTTGGGGTAAGCACATCGTCCCCAAAGTATTCAATGCTACTTCTCACAAACAAATTTAAGCACCTACTGCAGCACCCACTTGGAAGAGGGTGACCAGCAGGGTGTTGCTGCAGCTCTGCTAGAAGAGCTCAAAACCTGGAATCTGCCAAGGAGGCTGGTGACAGGAGCTGCATGGATAATATTCAGGCTTTTTCAAACCTGTTTCTTTTAGGTTGCACCAGCCTCCGTGGGATTTTACTGTTCTCTGTAGGAAAGCATGCACTTGCATTTCTAGCTGAGTTTCATCAACCGCCTAGTAAGAAAAGTCTTCTCTGTTGTCATCACCCCAGACCAAGAGGCAAAGGAGCTCTCATCACTCCACACTGCATCTGCACTTACACACTGCTTTTAAACTTGTAATTCCCTTGCTTTATATTCCCCATGTTCCTCCCCAACATCCTCAAAAATCTTGGGACAAGCCACATGTTCTCTGCTGGTGCATTAGATTTAAGAGGCAGATGAGTGCCTTAATACTTTCTTAGGGCACCTAAGATGCAAAGCGGAGGTCATGTATTTGCAATCCTTGCTAAGGTCAGGACTCCTTTACACATACACAGTATCCCTTTGTGTGCTTTTTGTTTTCTTTTTGCTTTTTTACTCCTGCTCCTGTTGCTACACTGCCTTTTTCCATCCTTGTTCTGCCTGCCCGAAGAAGTGATCAGTGCTGCAGGCTGGCTGAACACCTCAACTCAAAATAGACAAGCAGTTAGAAAGTTCAGTAGATTACTTCCATATGCCATGTACATCAACATCCCTAATCCTCTTACCACATGCAGGATACATGACACACTCCACAGCACTCCAAGTGCTTAGGCTTCCTAGTAACTCTTATAAACCCAGAACTTGCAGTTTTAAGAAGTCAGTGCACTTCTCCAACAATTAAGAGTGAAAAAAAGGCAGTCATCTGTGAAAAAGATGGGATTTATTACTTGCACTGCCTGTGTTAACTTCAGGGCGACACAAATGTGTTTACAAGCCACTGTACCCCTCGGGAAGGTTTCAGGCAGTTGCATCTGCAGAGAGCAAGCCAGAAACACAACTCGGAGCTAAACAGTGCATAGAGTCAGAGTGGGATCCTCAGTGGCACAGCACTGCTCACTCTCAGCACAGCAGCCCTTCAGCAACACAGCACCACTCCTGCAACCTCTGCCCAGCTGCTGTGCGCAGCCTGTGGAATCGCTCAGCTCCCGGCAGCTCCCACCATGGCCCACGCCCTGCCGCGCAGCAGGCAGGTGCAAGCGGAGCAGGAACCAGGCCACAGAACTAGGTTTGCAAAGAAAAGCATTGTGTGCTTTTCCCCCACAGCCTTTCAGGTGAGGTGCTTTGTTGCTCTGGAGCCAAAGTCCACCTCTTCAAAGACAGGCTTAGTGTGCTGTATTCTGAGATCAGGCAGGGAAAAGACTGCAGGTCACCAGGCAGGCATTGCTTACTAGTAGCCACCCAGAACACCAGATGAAGAGCTACACTTAGAGGTCGGCTTGCCCAGGCTTCCTGGGGGCTGCCAACACATGAACCAATAAAAGCTGAAAGATCTCAGAAGAATTAATCACGGTAAGATGACAATTTAAGTCGTAAAGAGAGAAAGCAGCTTGTGTTTCTCATCTTGGACCTAGCAGCAAGAAAGATTTCATACAGCAGAGATTTTCAAAGAACTTCATGGTGTGTTCACATTAAAAAAAAAAAAAAATGGGAGCCTCCCACTTCCTAAGCTTTATGGACCTAACTGCTAAAGTTGGTTTTATATTATAGACAGATTTGCTCCTTTACATGGCCCTTCCAGTTCCTCAGCCATTTGTTACTATGTTCACAAAGCTCTCATTTAAACAACATTTCTTTCCATTCATTCTTTATGTTGACCCCATCATAAAATAAAATTAAGTAAGAGACCTACTACGAAACTCCATCAGCTTCTTCCATCACCTTTGATACAGCTCCTTTCCTGCTCACTGTGAATGGTCCTGAATTTTTAGCATTTTACCTTCCATATCAAGAATTTATTACATGCCTCCCCTTAAGGTCCAGATTCTATAACCCCTATTGAGGTTTTAGTGGGGGATAAAAAAAAGCCTTCAGGTTATTATTAGCAAAACTGGGTCTGGAGTTTTTATAGCCTTGTGTGAGAAAATCTCAAGCCTACTAGGCAAGCTAGAATGTTATTTATTTGGGGAGGAGAGAGAAGACACAGAAAGCAGGTGAACATACAGCTTTTCATCATAGCTGCATCTGGGTCTGGTAACATGCCTGGCAGGGGGATTCAAACCACTTCACAGAAATCCTCTTTCTGGGCCTGGACTGAAGCAGCTTGGCAGAACTGGACACAAATGATCACAGTCCTCCTTGCCAAGATCCAGGCACCATCTGCTTGGTCATACACAAACTTTAATCAAGTTTTTATCTACACGAACTTTTATCTAACTTTCATAAACCTTAGCACAGTGCTTTCCAACATGGCATGCTGCACAAGACAATCTACTACGGTGCTGGAAGAAAACATTTTTCTCTATTGTTAACAAATAAAAAATAAAAACATTAAATAGTGTTAATTTCATCTTTATTTCATCCTGGTTTAAATTCTGGTTTTGTGTATGCTTTATAATGTACATAGTATATTAGTACAGTAGCACAGGTGTTAGCGTCGGATGAAACACAACCACAGGAAGACTATGTGCCGGTGCTTTTGTTAAGCGCGCTGAGAATCAGGGGGGGATTCACGCCCCAAATCCTGACTCAGATTTAACATCAAAAAAGGACAAGTTTTATACCTTCCTGTTATACAACTACTTATTAATTATTAAGCCCCTCATTGTTTTAAAGCATGCAACTGTGGAAGCTCTGGTATACCTTCATTGGATTAAAACAATCATTCTCCCCCCTTAATAACCACCTGATTCTATCATACGATTATACAGGTGCAATTTCACGTGATTCAATAGAAGCTAGAAACTTAACATTTTGCTCCCTCACAGACCTAACTGACTTAGCTCTGAATCTATTGTACATGCTCCCTTGATTCTAGAATGATTTCAGCCCTATGCTAACACAGGTGTATAATCTATACATAAATATAGATTGGGGGTATCTGTTGAAAAAACTTCTATTCACAGGGGTGAATGATCAAAAATGATTGAGGAATACTGCCCTAAGATTCTCCAGTAACTGCATGCAGGACTAAAGCAGCTTAGCAGATACAGTTCACCCTCTTTTTAGCAGAGAGCTGAATGTGTGCTCAAATCATATAAGCTTGAGCTGATCTACTTGTAGGTTTTATACCAATATAAAAGGGAGCCATTTCCCTTTGTCCTCCAAGAAAACTGTCTTCTTGTAAGAACAGGAGAGTGGTGCTATCAGTCAGAGGTCCTTCTGCATTGGTATAACACTTTTCATGTCACTAAAATATATATCATTCAAGTCATGTGTCACATATCACTAAGGTAGTACCACCTATACATATGTTTACATGCATCTCTGGATTCAAAGAATAATGCACTATATTTACATCCCTTGACACTCCCCTTTGAATTTTAATTTGCATCACTTGCCAATCAAAAGGATGTATAAGAGCTTGCGTTTTTCTCTAGTAGAAATAGGTTTACAGAGCAGAAACTCATTTTCCAGTCAGGCATGCAAATTATTAATCCTAAAAGCAAGACTGAGGCTGCTATATGTGTCATGGCAAGAAAAAAGGGGAATGTCTTTTTACTACAAAAATTCCCTGTAGTCTATTCTGCAGCCCCTTTGACTTCCCTCCTGGGCCTTATGACCACCACAGATTTTCGTCACTCTTCACAAACCTTGGCAAGCAAATTGGAACTCATGTTCTTCAGGAAGCATGGATTTTTCCTTTTGATCAATGGATTTAATGTTAGTTCCTACCACACAGATCTGATAGCAGACTTTCTGCTGTTGTGACAATACGAAGCAAACAGGTTGTACTTTCAATAAACATCAAAAGGGATGTCTTTTAAGAAATTTTTGAGGCTACAGTTTAATAATAGTAACCTCTACTAGGGTCTTTTCACTCCAGCCCAGCAGAAACCATTTGAGGCATATACATAACCTTAAGCTACAGTGATCAAATTATTCTTAGGCATCAGTGCAACACGTTTTTGAAGTGATATTAAGCATATTTTTTCTAGCCTAGGATTGCTCCAAACAAATGATTTAACAGTATAAGTATTATAATGTCAAGTGATGCAGTCCCTAATAAAACACAGAAGTAACTGCAAAAGAATGAATATTGGCTAGTATGGAGTCCTTGAAGACACAGCAGAAGAGGTGCTCTGCTTAGAACAAGCTTTTTTTTTTTACTTGAGTTTAAAACCTTGCTTACTTTCTCCTCCCTCTTCTAAATTACAAACAAGGCAGCTAACAATTTACTCTCTACAGCAGTAGTCAGAGAAAGCAAAACTTAAAAGAAATATTTATGTCTCCTTTCTTTAGGAAGCATTCAAGATCCATCAGTATGTAGAACATTGAGTTCAGCTAGCCTCAAAGAGCAAATGAAAAGCAACAGCTACACCTAAACTGCTTATAAAAACATTTTGCTTTCTTTATAGAAACTATAATTTGATTTTGGTGACATGCTCCTGCCTCTAGAACCAATGTCTGGTGGATAAGGGACCATAGGGTACACTTCGCAGAGTGAGTGAAGAACCAGACACAGGAGACGCAATCCCCACTCCTGCCAATACAGATGGCCGAGAGGGGAGAATATTCCTTGAGTGCTTGCTATAAAGAATTGGTCCCATTACTCAGTGCATTACCCTCTAAAACTGCACTGGTCACTTCTATTAGACAGCAGGAGCACAGATGCATTCACAATCCAGACACAATAAAATGTTAACTCAAAACTCCAAGTGGGGGCTGTTGACACTCCTGAAGTGCAACTTTCATCCAAAAAGAAGACTGAATAATCATGGGATAACCGAACCCATAGATAAACACCAGTCTTAGATCTGAATTCAGATTTTGTTAAGTTGCATACCACCTTTCTTCCAGCTTTTTAATGCAACATTTGATGTGGTGGTAGGTGTGACAGTTCACATATTGTATCTCCCATAAAAGCAGATCTAGAACATCAACTGTAGCAAGCTGGATGAGCAGTGTGGTCAGGAGCACCTGGCCATAATTTTGGTATGTTAGAAGTACCAGCTATAATTTTTATGGAACACTATGAGGCAAGAACAGGCAGAGTCTGGTTCCACATGACCACATGTCTCAACATCAATCTGCTTTTTTTCACAGGAGATGCTGTTGGAGCCCACAGGCTCTTCTCACTACAAATGTGCTGTCTAATAAGGACTGAACTCCAGTGAGCCGTCTTTCAGCAAGGGCAATTATTCAAAAGGCTGTCACCCCATCAGCTATCTTCCCGTAAGTTAGGTGAGAACTCAGGATCTGGAAGATTTTTACCTTCTCCTCCCACAAGAATGGACTTGAGCACATGGGACAGCGCAAAATTGCACAAAGCCTGGCTTACTAAGAAGCAAAATTTGATGAACTCCTGCCCCTGACTACCTGCAATTTTAACAAGAACAGTGGAAACATGGTGTCCAGCAGAGCCCAGAGAATAAAAAAAAAAAGAAAGTTCCATAATGACTAAGAATAAGATGTCAAAATGTGAAGTATTGGTAGAATCTATTTTAAGATATAAGTGAAACATTCATTTTTACGACAGGAGAAGATTTTAGAAAGCAAAACACAATTAAAGAAACTAAATGCTGTAGCACAGAAGGGCAGGTTAGAAAGAGGTTATAGTACAGATTAAAAGGATTCAGTAGAAATGGAAAGCTTGAAAGTAAAGTTTTGAGCAGCTTTTGCTACACTTATTTCTTGTTCCTTTTCTGATTAAAGTATTGTGTTGAAGGAATTCTCCCTTCAGCTGCCCATTTCACCTTAAAAAAAAAGAAGAATCCCATCACCCTTTTATCGTAGGAAGAAAGCTGACATTAGAACAATTGGCAGTGCGCTGCTCGATGTCAATCTGCTCCAGGTCAGTATTCAGACCCTTCTGAGTCAACCTTTCAGCAAAAGACCTTAAGAAAAGGCACGTTTTTTATTTTAACATCTTGCTCACTCTCCTGCAATATTTGTCCATAAAATGCTATCACTTCATCATGTGATACAAATGGCTGCTTTTAGAAAAAAACTAATGCTCACTTAGTTTCTTTTCATTGATTCAGGGAGAGAGAGCCAGCAGCGAAAAAAAAAAAAAACAAAAACCAAAAGAGAGTTAAAAACTAGTATAATCTCAACAGCATCACATTAACAGCGTCAAGTCCATTTCATATTTCCAGAAGCATTCCATATTCAGTACCCACTTTGACAGTACCAATTCAAAAACATCCACAGCTGAATATTTCACACCCACCATCTGTCCCCTGAAAGCAGTTAGGTGCTTGCACTACTATTTGCACTCAACATAGTTCAATGTATTTTGAATTTACCCAAGTCTAGTGGGATTATAGGTTTTGGTTCTGCTGGCTGAACTCACACCCTTCTTAACCAGAAACAGCCATGCCTTGTACAGAAAGATCCCAAATGCTCTTCAATAAAATAAGAGGGAGATAAGGGGGAAGGGGGAAGTGAAGCCAGAGCAGTTTTCCTGACAAAGATTGATGATAACCTAGACTTGTTTCAGCTGTTAGGGCAAGGATTTTGGCTTCATTCTCAAGGCAACTAATGAGGTTCATAACAGAGTAAGTTTCAAGAGTCTGAGGACAGGACACTAGAAGCTGAAATACCGGCAACAAAGACAGATAAGAATTCGAAACTTGCAGTTTGGTATATATTTTTGTTTCTAATCCTGAAATACTAGAAGCCCCATACAAAGAACCTAAGTGAATCCAAGTTCAAGGTAACCTGTTGAAGTGGAAAGACAAAGACCTCCTAAAAGAAATAAGAGCTTTCGTGACTAACTTGTTGCTCTGATCCCAATACTCCTTGTACACTGAATAGATTTTAAGGAAAGACTAATGAAAGACATCAAGACAGATGCAGACATTTGTATCATAGACAGGTCACCTTAAAATCATTTTTAGTGGATAAGCTTCTAAGATATTACTTACATGAAAGTTGAATATATCTGTTCTGTTTCTAGCTAGAGATTTGTGAATTGGCAGCAGCACAAATGAGTAAGAGCATTAGGGTGTCCTCCTTACCCAGAACCTTGACTGAGAAAGAAGCTGTATGGATGAAGGGAGGTTACTTTGGGAAAGTCATTATTTCATTTTTTTTACCACAACGTAGAATTAGAACCAATTTTATGCTCAAAACACTATCAGAAAATACTGGGCTGATCATCCTACTAGATAGCAGCTGAATTTATTGGCCAAAATAAATCTTAAAAACCCATATCGAAAGTTTTTTCTCCAATTATCTGCTGAAATCAGACACAATCTCTTATTCTGCAGAAACGTGATACACAACTGACTTCTATAACAGTAATTTTTTTGACAGCATAAAGCAGGCTATCAGCTATCTTTGGTGGAGATAGTGGCATACTAGTATCTTTGAAGGAATGTAAGACCTTGGACACCTGTGCAATTTGCCAACAAAGAGTTGCTCCTACACTGGAAAAGGCAGAGAACTACTACTAGAAGTAGGGGTGCAAGGAAATAATGTGAAAAAATATGATACTTTCTTATTTTTAGCCAAGGGGGAAAAGAAGAAAGACAAAAAAGGAGAAAAAGAAATAGCTAGAGGAAAAAAATACAAGAAAGCTAAACAGAGAATCTCCTTAACTATACTTGAAGTAAATATCAGGAAAAATGAAGATGTGAGTGCCAAAAAGTAGTCTTTGAAGATGAAACAATTTTGCAATGCTCACAAAGAAGTGAAGGAACAACCTTCTGATACCCAGCCCATGAAGTGAAAGAACATGGAGCAGACATTCTGTTCTTTCTTTCCAGGACACCTGTTATATGATCATCAGTTATTGCAGGGGTCTGCACCATGACTTAGCTGGGCCTCTTCCAGACCTGCGCTTGTCTTCCTCCATGTACCCATCCTTATGGTCTATAGAGGGTTGCGCTGGGATTCAGTTGCAAGGAAGCTCTTTATACCTCAAGAGGTGTCATGAACAGAGGCAAGTTCAAACCCAGGTACCACTGGATGATGCACTGCCTCCGGAGTGTAGCACTGCTAATCTCACAAGTCTTTGGGTACTGTCACATCAGCTGTCCCAAACATAAGCAGATTAGTGCTTTGAACATAAAGGAGTCTCAGAGTAAGTAATTTGAGTAGAGATACAAGATTCATGGACACACCGCTCATTACCATAGAAGTGAGGGAAGAAACACCCTAAATAACCAGGAAGTCTGCCTAGGCTGCTTTCCGGGACAAAGGGAAGGAGGGAGTTTCACCTTAACAGATCAGGCAGCCTTCTGCAAGCACAAAGCTCTTTCCCACAAGCTGCACAGCCTTCTTCCCACTCTCAAAGTTGATATGGAAGATGCAAGTAGCAAGTCCTTTGCATAACCCACATTTAACTTGATATTAAGCAGCTTGCTAGTTTGTCTTAGCCAATTTAAAACAAAGGAATATAGTGTTGGAAGGGACCTCAGGAAGTCCTTCAGTCCAAGGCCCCTATCCCCATTCAGCACACACACTGGGTACCAGTCTGTTACAACAGATATAACAGGTTAATGACACTTGTTCTTACATTTTCAGTGACACATTTGTCTTCTACATCACTGCACTGTCTGAGAGTTTCTATCATGTCCAATTCAATTATCCATCAATTTATACCCATTATTCCTCATATTCAGTTTTCAGAGCAGGTAAGGCAGATAATTCCCTTTCCTATAATAGCTCTTTTACTTACCCATATGGCCCTTTGGCTTAAAACCAGAATATTAAAAGGTAGCCAAGTTACTAGATTTTCTGCTTCTGTCCTTTCCCTTCATATTTAACTACATGCTTCTCACCTGGGTTGGAAACCCAGACTCTCTCTCAAGTGGCAAAACAGTCTCATTTCAAGTCTTGTACACTCCATTGCGCTGTTTGCCTTTTCACAACAGCATGACACTGAGTCACATTTGTCTGGTGTTCAGCCTCAACCATCAGTTCCTTTTCAACCTAGACAGCTCTTCCCCTCCATTTTCCACTTCTGCTCTTAGTCAGTGCTGCCTTCACACTAAGCATTTCCCTCTTGCACCATGCCATTGTGTTTCCTGCACCAGACTATTTCAGGCTATCAACAAACTTGGAAATTCTCAGTGTACATGGAATCACTCCCAACTTCATGTTATCTAAAGGTTTAATCAACAAATTCAAGAAGTCCAGCTCCATTCAGGAATGTGCTTTCAGGTTCTTATAAATTAAAAACAAAATCAGATGAAATTAAATGAAAATAAAAGTAAAAATGTCCCATCAGAAGATGTAAGCTTTTGTCAGATCTTTATGCCACACATTTTTGGAGCTGCTAGGCCATACCTATCCAATTTAAATGGAGACAAACAGGCATTTTCAGTAGTAATTTTAGTTAGAACACCTGATGGGGATTAGATGGTATTTATCCAGGTATTTCTGCATCTACTTGCTTCGCCCCAATATATATTTTAATGACACTATATGTCTGTAGGATTTGTTGCAACAGATGTAGCGTAATGCAAAGCACAATGTGAAACTCAGCCAGTACTGCAGAGATGGTTCCCACCTCAATAATTTGCCTCCAGTCCACTGCAGAAAACAAGGCAGTAATGTCTGGGAATAGTCACGGAACACAGTGACCATAGGGGGCCTCCACAAGGACCAGCTAACTTCTAACTTTGCACAACTGCTCCACGCACCAAAACCCCCAAAGGTTTGTTTCATACACAAGACATAAACAGTGAAGGTAATCTGAACCAAAAGAACTTTCAGGGCATCCATGAAAAAAAAGGTAATGACAAGACATCACTATCTCGCAGTAGTTCTGTGGCAGCAGCCAGGCTCTCCATGGCTGACAGGAAGGCTGGCTACCAACAGCCTGAGCTGCAGGGACAGAGTACAGAGAACCCACAGCCACAGGGAAGTGGGCTGGAAGAATGGAAGAATTTAACTGAGCACTGACAAATTCCTTCTGAATGCTTTTTTTTATTGTCAAAGAGCCATTACAGGGCTTTTGCTAAGGAGTTCATTCCAAGGAGCTGCTGCCAGAGCCCCAGGTTCACCACCATGCCTGGCTCAGTGCTCCATGAGAGCTCCCCAGGGCCACAAGCCCCCACCCCAGCTGGGCCAGGCTCCATCTTGTCACGGCCCGGCCATGGGCCCACCCGCATGCCCACATCCAGAGCCAGCCTCAGCCGTCAGCCCAGCGCCCAGGGCTGCCCCAGTGCCCGCGGCTGCAGCTGGCCTGGCTGGGGTGGCAGGAGAGACCTGGCTCTGACAGACCCCAGCAGCACAGTGGCAGGGGGCTGCTGTAAAGGTTGGACAATCTCTTAGATCATCTCTGATGTCAGTTTAAGTCTGAGTGTCCTAGAGTGACTTTATGATACCTGTATGCCCAATCATCTGTTCTGTATATTGTGTTCTGTACCTTTGAGGTTGATTCTCAGAGTGCAGTTTGTTTTGAAGAACTATTTTACTCCTCTGCATTCTTCTGGTGGATGGTTTGTTGGGCTGAGGCTCAGACAGAGTGCTGTAGGACAGAGAGCTCCAGTGCTTTTTCTTTTTTTTTTTTTTTAGTTAGTTTTAGCTAGCTAGGGCAGAGAACTGGGATTTTTTGGTTTTTTTTTTCCTTTTTTCTTGGGACTGTTTAAACCTGCTCCAGACTGAAAACCCAGAGGAGAGCTGAGAGATCACACCTGTGCCCTCCGGGGCCCAGGACAGCGTTTTTCTCCAGCACCGGAGGAACTTATAAGAGACAGAGAGAGAAGCTGCACCCACGGCAAGGACTTTTCTCAGTTTGCCATCTCACTTCAGAACGAAAGGTTTTATTGTTTCCTATTATTCATCCTGTATGTTCGTGGGCATTTTGTTTGTTAAATAAATAGCATTTTCCACTTTTCTCCAACGAAGTTTTTTTTCCGGACCAGTTGTGAGGGAGGGACCGCTTGGGGTTGCTTTTCCAGAGGAGCCCCATTTGGAGGTTTCCTCCCAAATTTGCCCTAAACCAGGACACTGAGTCATTACCCTGTAGTACAGAACCAGATGAAGAACGGCCTTTTTTGAGAGGTCATTCTTTGTTAATCAACTACAACTTCATCAATTGGAAAGACCAAGGTGTCATCTACTCCAAAATCCGTCACCCTTTTTCTAAGGGGGAAGATTTGTGATACACATGAAGACACACCCTTAAAAGAAAAAACTGAAACTACTTGCAACAATATTAGCACCACGAAAATAGCTACAGATCACTCAAATGCAGTCCAAATTTTAGAGCTTAATTTCTTTTCATCTCAGAGTCAGTGACAAGAGGGAACTAATGCAGATCTCCAAGTATAAACCTTCAAACATTGTATTTTTGTTCATCTCAAAACAATCACTAACTACAGAAAAGAAAAAATTTATGAGTAAGGAATAACTACAATGGCCAAAAAGTGAGAAAGTATTCAGTTTAAGGAGGTCTTCTCACCCAGTGATCCTTTTCAAAAATACAGTTCCAAAGGCTAGAAGCCCTTTGAAAGGCGATTTAAGTATTTATATCCATACTGTAACATATCCAGCAAGACAGATATAACAGCATCTCACATTTTTCAAGATCATCCTGGGAATCCCTTACCCCAAACCAAAGGTGGTTGATTTTCATTTGGCTGCTGCAACACAAGGTTTATGAACCACCACCCTGCCCTCTGGGGAGGGCTGACCACCTCTTCCCCAGGGAAGAGGCGGAGTCACCATCCTGTAAGTGTTTAAAACACCTATGAATATGGCATTTGAGAAAGTGGTTTTGTCGTGAACATTGTGGTGGTGCTAGATTGACAGTTGGACTTGATGATCTCAAAGGTCTTTTCCAACCTTAATCATTCTGTCATTCTGAATGTTTAACTCCACATGTGTGAGTTTCAACACATGTAGCCTCCTCCAAGCAGTTTTCCTGAGCATGAACTGACAAGATTACCATTGCCCAAGCCCACTGTCAAAAGGGTGCATCCAGCAGCAGACAGCACCGTGACATCAGTGAGAAGAGCCACACGCCTACAGGTACACGCTGAACCCTAGCACCTACAGGTGCTCCCTACTCAGGAGTTAAACAGCATCTACTTTTTCAAAAAAAAGCAGAGATGACTACATGCATTGGATAGTCAGACTTACCACAACAGTGAATTTTGTAAGCAACTTTATTATAAGGAAGATATTCTCATTTTTGCTTGAATTTAACCTTTCATAGACGCCCACCTCCCTGCCATATGTAATCAGAAATGAATCACAGTTATAACAGCAGCTGCTTTAAGTCTTTTTCTGCTTTTTCTTCACTAGAGATAACATCTTCATTTGTGCCCACTGATGGGCTCGCTGTACCTTTTATGTCAGTCCAGTAATCTTTCCGTTCAACACACAGCTAATTGCCCACATCCATACAGACACATACACAGTATTCTTCTTCTTTGTCTCCTGTGTATCCCTCTCCAACATGATTTTGGCATCCCTACAGCGTGCCTCATCAACTGCACTTCAACTCATCCAGTCTGCAGCTGCATAGTCACAGCTTTGTGTTGCTTGCTGACCAGAAGTTGCTTGGCTTTGTTCTTTGTCCTCAACACCATGTACAGTTCGTCAGTACAGGTCATGTGAATCCCTCATGTTATCCAAGAAAGCAGAATCAAAAGCATGTTTTCTATCATGTTACTTGAATATCAGTTGTTCTCACAGAAAAGAAGGACATAGTCCAAGAGTAATTTATACAGACACAAAATCATCTGTGCAGCTTTCCAAGCCTATTTTCCTGTCTGTCCTATTTTCCAGTCTGTCAATCAAGGAACTCAGGCTTAATTTTTAAAGGACCTACTCAGGTATGAGTTCATTCATTTTCACACAGAGCCAATGACTGGTTAACATCCCGTTCTTTAAAGAATATGAAGGGGGAGCTGGGATATGCTCCTAGAAATGATGTCTTGCTACAAGAAACTGAGATGTCAAGAAACTGATGATAGTATCCTCATGCATTTGTCTTAGCTATACATTCCTTTTGAGTCCATCTGTTCTGTTTTCTAATAACATGCCCAATTTTAGTAGTACTCAAAAGAATGAGGTATTTCAGTGATTGTACTCCACTGACTTCTAGTCAGGATGTGTGACTCTATCCATGATTTCCTTCCCTTTTAGAAATATCTTTCATTTCCAAACTGCTAAATCCATCTACTCCAAGATTTTTGAAGCCTCAGCGCAGGAAGGAAGCAAATGAACATGAACATGTAAGAGACATTTCCATTTTCTTTTAAGTCTATGGCATCCAGGACAACTTCCTGTGACCTAGCAGTCAATACAGAGTTTTCAAGTCAACTCCACCATTAGCATCCTCATTAGAGCAGAGAGGCTGATTTCCTCTCTAGGCTGACTTAAATGTTATACAGACATGAAAACTGTTTGCTGTACTGTTTCTGAGATGTTGACTAAAGGACATGAGTAGCTGTAGGAATTGATCTACTTTAAATGACCCCTTCAATAGTTACAAGGAGAAAAGACTCATTTTATGCAATAACAGACCTAGGAGCAAATACACTTTTTCTCTGCAGAAGACTAGACAAGCGTCTATGGAGAAGACTTTAATCTGTAGAGTTTATAGACTTTCATGTCTCAAGTACTGACCAAAATAGAATCTCTTTATAAAGGCAGAGAAAAAAGAGTGTTGGTTTTCCTTTTTCCTGTAAAGTCTATCTAAGTATCAGGTTATTCCTCAAATGCATGTTTAAGGCAGAGGTATGGCAAAAGAGGCAAGGGAACACAGCTAAGCTGCACTAAATTTTTTAATCAATAAGGCCGTCATATGCACTATGTTCTCTTCAGTGATGATGGAAGCAAGAAAATGTGCTCTAAAGCCATTAAAACCTCCTGAAAAGCACATCTAGATTTCGTAAGATGTATGAGATATTCAGCCTTTGCACAATTCACTTATTTAGCAAAACTTCGAGACTTTAAGTCATCCTATAAAGGCTTTGCAAAATAGTAATGTACATCTTTGAGATGTACTTATCATATCTTCCTGAAAGTGGAGTGATACTGTCATTTTAAGTAACTTCTACATAGAATGCAAGAACAGATTATATAAATACGCTTTTTTTCCCCCAATATTTTCCATGGTTATGCAAGTCAAAAGCAGCTAAGTTCTCTGATGGCAGAAATAAAAACAAATCATATCAGTATCACTTTATCCACTTACAGTCAGAGAATTTGGGCCAGATATTTCTGAAGCAGAATCTGACATAAGTGACTAAGTAGCTTTCTTACTTTCTTACTCTAGAACTTTTAAATATTGACATCAACCTAGTAAGACTAAAGCTTTCAGATTCTATTCAGGACTTGAACCAAGAGCTCCTGCACTGTTAGGCAGCAGCATGTATATGGCCCTCTTTTATGGCCCAGCCTGACCCAAGAACTCCTCCTCCAGGCTCCTTACTGCTGGAATGCTGCCTTCCCATCTGACTGTCCATGCTCTTGGGAACAGAAAATACAGGAAACTACTTTAAATATTTGCTTAAACTTCTTCAAGGTGACAAGATTGCTAAACATGGTCTTAGCAGCTTCTTCCTGAGAGCATTCTGTTATAAAGCAGCATATTCTTCAAAGATGGCAACTTATAGCACGATAGGTGGTCCAGAGAAACACTCTGGAAATTCATTAAAGCAATTTTCACTGTGTAAATGCAACTCAAAGAGGATCTGCTATGCTCTTTCAGCAAGGAACATTCTTAATATTTTGTCCTCACGTCTGGGCTTAAGAACAGGGTTTGGAGGGCATAGAAAAAGAAGGAAACAGTAGCACTAACTGCCTGTATCTTTGAGGACTTCAACATTAATGTTTGAATTAGATTTCCCTGCTATTGCTGCCACCCTAAAACATAACAATAACATAGCATCCTAACAGTAAGAAGTGCTCTTACATCCGAGGTCAAATTTTCTGGTTGCTGAACTACATGGATATAGGATTCATTGGATCCTAGGAAGAAAACGCCAGCTACCCCACATCAGGAACAAAAAGCTGCAGCAATACCAGGATATTTGCACCTCCAAAGACCTCCAAGGAACCAAGAGAAGAAGCAGTAGTGCCTCTATGTATTACAGAACAGTTCCTGGCCAGATTACTGAGTTAACAAGGGAAAGCACCACTCACAGCCACCCCACTCCTAAATAAAGGGAGAACACACCAATTAAGTCTGAGGCAGGAGCAACCAGAAATGAAGGACTTATGTTGAGTTACTGGCATACACTGGCTTGTAATAATAGTTGCTTGCTCGCTCCCTCTCTCTCTCCTTTTCAATTATGCTTTCCCTATCCTAGCAGCAATATTCTTTCTGCACTCTACAACTAGGTCAAAAAGCTTGGGTCCAGCATTTGATCATGGATGACATCATCTTTTTAAACACACATGTTGACCTACACATGGACCTGCTGTAGCCAGGTGCTCTTTGTGGAGGAAAAGCATTTCAGCAACTGCCCCAAGACCTCCTATTCATTACTCACATCCCAGTACCTCAGAACGTATATTACTGCCTTGATATTTGTGACAGACACTTGTTTCCTCAACCTGATTTCATTAGAACTACACAGTGCCAAAAGTTACTAGTTTAAAAAATCAGGGTGTCAAATCATATGGTTGGGAATTCTCTCACCAACTAACAGAATGATTTGTAAAATAGTTTAACAGGAAATAACACAAAGTACCAGCAAGCCATCTGCTCTAACCTCTATGTTAAAGTTAACAGCTATTTTGGATTTTAACAAAGGAAATCAGCTAAATGTTATTAACATTGTTGTGTTTGTTTTGGGTTTTTTTTCCCCCAGGGAATATAAGCACCCACTATTTTTATTAAATGGAACAGGAACAACAGGAACAGGAGATCCCTGAAGAAGAGGCAGAAAACAAAATCTGGGACACAAATGGCACTGTGTTGCATAGCAATGCCAGTCACTTATCTCTTTGCACATAAGTCAAGCCAGACCTTTCCCGGTTTGTCAGAAGCTGCCACACAAGCAAGGCAACATCACCACACAGTGATGCAGTGACTGACTGCCGTCTGAGGACATACTCAACCACATAACACACTGCCAGCAGCCCCCAGCACATCTGGGTCTTGAGAGTACTTCTGGGATGAAGTATCAGTTAGCCTGTCTGTGCTCAAGATTAATTCTAGGGATGGATAAAATGCTTTCTAAAGACATAAATTTAATATTGAGGCTGGGAAAGGAAAGGCACTCATAAGTAATTTATTCAAAAGAAAAAGGGAAGTGATAGCGTTTTCTACTTGTAGTTAAAAAGACCACAAGCTTTACAAGTGGCTCTTTATTTTTTCTCTTGGGAATTTTAACTCACTCAATAACTAACTCAAACCTTTTCTTCCTCCACACACTCCCTTACATGAAAGGGAAGTCTCCCAAACCAAAGAGCTTGACACTAGGTTTGACCCTAGTCTGATTCAAGATTTTACCTCCGGCATCAATGAGGCTGAAGTCTCATGAGACATTAGTCTCCTGGCATCGGATGATGTTCGTACTTGCCCCTAAGCAAACCCTGAGATTTTAACCAAAAGGCCATGCTCTGAAGTTTTGGTGCTAACCAAAGGTAATTTTCATCTCAGTCTCATGTAAACCTATTCCTTTTCATCTCAGAAATCTAGAAAGAAAGGATCTTACATCCAACACATTTGAACTGAGAATACAGTTTTCTTGGTGCACTATCTAACCCTGTATTTCTTGCTTGTACTCCCCAAGAGGCTGAAAGACATGCTACCACTGCAAGGCACCTCAGTGGAGACCTTTTCCTCAACAGGTATAGATACAAACTTTTGTGTCAGAATGGTCTCCAATGAAGCGACAACGGTACCAGCACAAGTACATTTAGCATTACTCCAGTGATAATATCTGCGAGGCCTAAAGCCAGTCAGTGTACAAACTAGACTTATAAGAGCTCACTTATATACAATGCAGTAGTTTCCACAGCTTGGAATTTGAGTAGTCAAAAATAAAATTATCACACACGGTACATATTTCCCACATATCAAATCATGACACTACCTGAACTTCTGCCAAACCCAATCACCATTCTATGAAGAGCATGCAGCATCTATCATTATCACAATCAAGAGAACTGATGGGCAGAAATAACCTCTTCTGTATCTATTAGTGAGAGGAAATATTCACAGCAATATCCATATACCTTCCTCAAGAGACATCTGCATTGTTCCTGTCAATCATAAATCTGAATTCTTTATTTCGAAGGAAATATTAATTCCTGAACTAACAGGTCATCAACTCAGTTCCTTTCCAAACCAGTATTAATGCACTAATCCCAGTTCTGTATATGTTAAAAAGGATATTGCTATAAAGCAATATTATGAAGTAATAAGCCACCAAAGGCAGAGAAATTAAATGATAATCAATGGTAAAATATCATCACATCATGAAACTTATAGTACAGAACATCATCTTAGATAATGCTTATGACTAAGAACCTTCAATAGAACACAGGAGTTCTTTAGAGAGGCACATAATTTTCAAACATTTTATAAGGTTCAGCTATTTATAGAGGCAAACACAGCTTCTCTTTGCACATTCGTCAGAAGCACAACTGAACTTCCTATGGGCTCCAGTGCTAGCTCCACCTTCCTCCCCAACCATCCAAAGCTGCTTCCTCAGGTTTCTGCCGGCCCCACTGCACAAATTTCAGCACACTCCACCGAGTGCAGCAGGACTCTTTGGCATTTACTTTTAACAGCCAAATGAAAGAACTAAACACTACCAAGAAATAGCAAAGACAAGCAACCTTAGGACAGGTAAACTATCAATTTCTGCAATCATCCTGAGATGCACATGTTGAATTTCACAGCCCAGCTTTTCATAACCATTAACCTGTTTTTACAGCGCCTTGCTGCTCTGCTACACAGTCAACTTGGCTGCCAAGGCCTGCAGATACATTATATGTTATAATGGCTCCCTCAGCAAACCAGCGGTGGAACTTGCCATGCCAGCCACTCCACGGAGACCTCCGTGCTGTGCACTGCTGCTGTAGGTCGCGCTGTGTCATTTCACCACTCTCTTGGTATTCGCTCTGGCCAAAAGCCACACAAGGAGGGCTAAGTTTAGGGACTGCAGAGAAAACCGTGCAGCCAGGGGGAATCCCAGCCCCAATCTCAGTGCCCTACTGCACAGCGCAGGGCGGGTGACCCGCGGCGCCCCAACCAGCGGCTTTCCCCAGCAGTGAGTGGGGACGAGAGCCGGCCGCACACCGGAGCGGAGCCGCAGCGGGGGCCTGGACACCCCCCCTGCTCGGGGCAGCGCCTGTCCTCATTCCGCGGGGAGCCCCGCGCTGCCGGCGCTCGGGGCACCGCCACAGCCCCGCCGGGGAGCCGATGCCTGTGACTAAGCACACGCGGCCTCTCCTCGCCCTCCCGCTCACCGCCTCGGCCCGGCTCTCCAGCACCGGCGCGCCCGGCCCCGGGCCCCAGCGGCTGGACAGCGGGGCCGCTCCCGGGAAGCGGCCGGGCAGGAGGCACCTGCCGTGACCCGCTC
>WBMY01006820.1:385884-462655 GCA_013397315.1 Donacobius atricapilla
TTTTGGCAAAGCTATGTATGCTGAAAGCAGCAGAATGTTCACGGAAATTCAGCTATGACTATAAATCTGCCTGTGCTTCTTGTGTCATGTCCTAGTCTGCCTAATTTCATGAAGTAAAAGAAAAACCACAGGGGGTAACGGCTTCACTAAATTTTGGAGGGACATTGACATTTTTCAGGTACTTAATTATTACTCTTTCAAAGTTAGTCTGTAACACAGAGTCTAGTATAAAAGAAAGAGAAAGAAACACTTCTGAATGCCATTTGAGTTATTGAAGCTTGAGATAGATATTCCGCAAAATATTCCAGCTGCTCACTGTCAAACTGCTCATTTGTGCACTGCAGTGTCTGCTTAACTTTTCCTCACTTGGGCCACCTGCCTTTTCAAAGTGTTTTATGTGTAAGGTATGTCCCTGGAGGACATTGCACAAACAACCTAAGGAAATATGGGGTTATTCTCTTGATTTATGCAACAGTTTCATTTTCCTTCATCTTCTCCCTTTTGCACAACTATTGTCTGGGAAATCTGCTGTCATACATGAAAGTTTCTTTTGCTGACTGTAGGCTGAGGACACATGCTGGTTCCCTGCATTTTCTTTACACAGAGCCCTCAGTTGGTTCGTCTCCCAGCTGGCCCACCTATCTCATCAGGACCAGTAAGGGTTCTGTTACTGATTCAGCTAAGCTTAGGCTCAGACTTCTTTGTAAGGTTTTCCTGGTAGAATATCTGATTTAAGGAGTCTTTTCACATAGTGGTTCTGTTTTGTTTTGTTTATTTTTTTTTTAAATCCTCTACCCCCAACCATGCTCAAAATATAGGAAAAAACCTCCCTGGTATGTGTGTGTGGAGCAACGAGGAGTCAGGAACTGACTGACTTAGATGACACAAAAATATCTTGTAGCGTTTTGGATTTATAGTAATTACTCTTAAAAAAAATGTTGCATAGCTTGATTTCCCCTCTGGTTGTCCTTATTAGTGGATTGCTACAATTGCAGAGGGAACATTCTCTTTTGACTGTGATTCCTTACCCGTTAAATAGGGGAAATCACGCCGTCCTGCTGACTCAGCCTTCCTTCTCTAGCTGTACTGCAATTACAGCCATGGTCTGAATAGCTGTTGAAACACCAAGAAATGTCCTGGGTAACTCTGTACCTGTCATTCCCGGGGCTCCATTTTCCTATGTAACCCATGTCTTTGCCTTCTAGAAAGAAGGCAAAACCTGGTTCATAATTTCTTCCCACCCTCAGTTACTGCCTCTAACTGTCTTCTCCAGGAAAACTTCCTATCCACTTTTGTTGTTGTTGGACACACAGTCACACACACAGTCACACACACACACACTGGTGAGAAAGCATGAACTGTTTATTACAACATCTGACTCCATTTTATAGTATTTCTACAAAAGCCAGGGATTGTAGGAGAAGGTTGGCACCTCTCTCATCCCATTGGTCAAGACAGCTGTCCATCAGCTGCCCATTCCTCCAAGAGGAAAATGTAAACTAACTTTGTTTAACAAAAACATTGCTTCTATTTATAACACCTGTGTGTGAGAAAAACTTAAGAACTATGAAAATATCTTAAAAACTGTAAGACACATCAGAGGCTGAAAAATCAGGGCAACACACTTTTGCTTCCTGGATATCTTCAGCTACTTCAGCACCTACTAACAAGGTGATACCTCAGGAACACACTGAGTATTATGCCCCTCTCACAAAGACAATTAGTCTTAGCAGTACTTAAAGACTGGTATGTAAATTATATTACTCTGGAGCCTTGAACTTCTTAGCAAAGTAGGTATTTGCTGCAGGCAGCTGCAGTACAAGTCAAACCAATTTATTTAATGTAAATTAATAATTTGATACAATTATTTTCCAAGGACAGTTACTAGGGTTATTTTTGAATGTTCAGTCATTTCATTGCCCCAAATATACTGTATGATGAAAATAGCTGGATTTATACTTTTAAACCATCTTCGTTTAATTTCAACTCCTTTTTTCCAAGCAGAGACTCTACAAAGCTGAGCAGAGGTCAAATTGTCAGCTGTTGGCTGTAACACTGTCCCCTTACTTCTAGTTCAGCAAGCTCAAATCCCATAAATCTCCTTGATCTTGAAATACACAAAAGCACACTGAAATCTAAAAGAAAAACTTGACCATTTAGCTGTCTTGGAAATGTAGTTCCAAATATACATTCTGCAAGATTTATCTTACAAAGCTTATTAAACAGATATGTTTGGTACTGGGCACCTTTTGTCTGGTGGTTTAAGTAAAGAGACATTGATCACTGAGAGAAAATAGTAAGTAAAGATTACTGACAAAATAGCTGACTGTATATATGCACTTCTTTATGAGTAAGGGCATATATATGAATTTCTGTAATTGTGGAATGTATTTATAATTTGCCACATCAGTGAATGATTGCTTGTTCATGAGGATATATGTTTGCAACAGGTACTGAGACCAATCAATAGGTTAGGCCAGATAATCTTGGGCAGTAACAGTGATTCAGTAATATTCAGCCCAATTAGCCTTATCTGGCCATAAGATATATACCGAGCATGTTGGGGAAACCTCCATTTCCAAGTGCTCTTCCTCTTGCTGGAAGCAGCACAAAAACGCAGGCTTGTAGCCTGGATCCCTTGAGACAGTGACAAGATCCACCTTGTCTGTGCCCCTCATTTTTCCTCCAAAAAGGATCTGCCACATTCTTTCAGAAGGACACTTCAGACACAGCAGAGAGCCAGCTGCTGGCTGGATGAGTAGTTCCAGAAGTGACAGCTGGCTCGGAGCGGCTGGATGTACACTCATCATGTTAATTAAGAGATATGGGCTGCCACTGGGTGATGGGTGTGTCAGGCTGCTTGACAGAGAGTGCCAGATGTCATGCTCAGTTGTCACATGAATGTCCTGTCACCAGACAGATGTTGGGCTGTATTTTTCCGCCTTCCATCAGAAGCATTCCTCTCTGGCATGAGCATGGATTCTCCTTTCCATAAAAGCTCTTCTGGTCAGGATTTCAGATATCTCCATCACTGTTGTAAGTTTTCTGCATTAACTCAGAAGCAAAACTCGTTCCTTTGATCAATGCTGGATGCAGAGCGTACCCATCCATCTCTTATTTCTTTCTCCTATGTTTGTTTTTGTATTGATCTCTGCTACCACAAGAAAGTCTGTGAGATATGGGAATGATATTATGAAGCTGGAAGATATAGTAATTTCTTCATCCCTGGAGGCATTCTCAACAGTGTGCAAATGCTAAAAAGGATAAAATCTTAGGAAAAAACAGTTGATGTTTCAGTTCAGGTTATGACATATGCACTAAAAGTATAAGTCAAAAATCAATACCCAGGAATTCCTATGAAAAAGGTGAAGGACATGGTAGGAGCGGTAGCCTTCCGTTGGGGAAGAGAAAAAAAAAAGGAGTTCCAGCAAGAAGGAAGGAAACAAAATAAGAATGATAATGCTTAGAAATTTTCACAAACAGATGAAAGAAACTATACCTTTCTGTCTAATGGTCTTAGTAGGCTTTATTTCCAATCACTTTTCTGATTCCTTTTTGAGCAAACTTATACTTTCCATTTTCTCAACACACTTAGCAGCATGCTGTGGCAATGAATTACGCAATTTAAAAACATCTTGTGAAGTATTTCCTTTTTTTTTACCTGTCACCTGAACATTTCATTTGATGTCCCTCAGTTCTTGTACTGTGAGAAAAAGTCAATAATTTTTCCTCATTCATCTACTCTGTGGTAATCATAAGTTTATACATTTACATATTTTAAAATATTATTTTATTTAATTTTTAATTTGTTCTAGTTTCCCTATATCCTTTTAAACATTGATTAATCAAAGCTCCATGAAGTTTTCTAGGTGTGAGGGCATTGCAGACTTTGGTAAAGACTTATTGATGTTTCTATTTTCTACTCCTTTCTGGCTATTTTTTTGCCTTCTGCTTTCCTATTTCATGCATGCTTAATAGTGAACTGTTGTTTTCTGGAATTAGTCAGAAAAATAATCAGTTTCTCTTTCATGGATAGTAGTTGCTGATTAGAGCATAATGAGGGGTAGAACTTCAGAACTGAGATGCTTTAATCTCATGCAAAAGCAGAGACAAAAGTATGGAAAATGAAACAAGGGTGCATACAATCACAGGAAGATATGTAAAGCTGACTTTTTCTTCCTCAGCTCTTCTTCAGAAAGAGCAGGTAGCTGTATGAGAAGAAGCCACAGAGTACCAAGTTTCAGTGAGAGGTAATAGATGACCAAGATGTGGACCATACAACTTCTCTTTCCACATTCAGATGAAGTAGACATTATCAATGAGAAATAACAGCACTTATTGTAATTCTTGATAAGGACAGAAAATAATCAAAATGTCACCATTGTGAAAATGGTGGCATTTCAGTCGAGACAGGAGGAGATAAAAAGGTGAGAGAAGAGATGATGTAGCTATTCAGCAGGCAACTACACCAGGGACCAATTATCAGAGGGGCCCAGGTGCAGCCGAGGAAGATGGGGGAAGCACGGGGAGAATGTCAGCAGCTGGTAGGATAAATAGTTTCATTCTGATTATTGCACTGCTGCCTGTATTAAGCACACAGTCCCACCAACAACAAATGCAAAACTAGAAGACAAGTCCCCAGTTCCCTTTCTGTTATTTTTGAGATTGTGAAAAGATGAAAATAATTATCTTGATTAAAATTTTCCCTGTGTTTGTTGACAGCAAGGTTATTTACATATAATATATGAATTTACAGCCGTTGTTACTTTAAGAGGCTTTCAAGAGTTCCATCTTAGAATATTTCATGTTAAGACATTCATGTGCTCCAAACATTATTAATTTTTCTTGCCTTCATGAGATCATGATGCACACGTTTGCTTTATGCAATCTGAATAGTTTAATCTTTTCAGTCCCTTACAAGGAAATGACCATTGGTCAAAGAGGTATTTATATTTGCCTGTTCACTCCAAGAATGTCTAAATTCACCTGGTTTAGCCTGATGAGTTTAGTGAAAATTGTTACAAGACAGAATGAAGGCTGGAAGGTTTCTCCCTCTAGTTATAAATCTTATTTTTCCTCATTTATTATTTTTAATTGAGTTATTGATCTGGTTTCACTTAGTTACTCTTGGTTACTTTGCAATCTAAGGAAAACAATAGATCTTGAAAGCCTGAAGAAAAAGGAACAGTTTTATGGAAATAAATGTTTCGGGGTTTTTTTTTCAGATATCTTTGCCTTATAATAGTTGTTTAGCATAATGTGACAATTTCCAGAATGGTCAAGCCAGTGAATTACAAAAGAATATTTGGGAAATGTGATAAATGTACTCATTAGCAGACTGGAAAAGCATATTAAAAGCAGACTTAAATGGGGGAAGGGAGCCAGCGCTGAAGAAAATAATAGCATCTTTGGAAACTGGTTTATTCTGTCCTCTTATGTAAACAGGTCACAGTAGAAAGAAGCAGTTTCTTCCAAACAAAAGCAAACATCACACTGTTTTCCAGAAAAATGCAGAATTACAGCAGGTTTCCCCAGGGTTTGGAGATCATCTGATTTGTCCCACTACTTCACTGGAGGTCTCACACAGAGACACTGAATGGCCCTCACAGTCCCCTGATGGTGTCCTCTGGGCACCAGAGACAGAAAATCTTACAAGAGGGGAACCTATTTTGTCTTGCTGGCAATCTCCCTCCTTTCCCTGTGGTGAGAACAATAAAGACAACTCGGTGTATTTTGTCCCTAGGCATTGAGAAGCACCAGTCTGCACTGGTGCAGCAGTACATGCTTGGGCCTCAGCAGAGCTCCATGCAGGACAGCTGGACTGGGCAGCCGTGTGCTCAGCCCTGAGGCCACACTGTGCACCCAAAGGAGATGTTTGGTACAGGCTAGAGCATCCAGCAAAACGGAGTATTTCTGCTTCCTGTGTATATATGTCTGTGTTGGATGCGTCTGACCTGGTAACCCAGCTAGCTTCCATATTTTAACAGATGTTGTAGACAAACTTTTTGATACCTTGGAGCACTAGTCACATGCATACTATTACAAATGGCAGTGAAACAGCAGAAAAAGTCTGCCTACATCTCCTCCAGTGCCTGGGGTCAGACTTTGTCTGTGTCCAGATCAAGAGGCCGTTACGCTTGCAGAAGCTTCCCTACACAGGCAGAGACTCTGGAGAAATTATGAAGTCTCTTGGGCCTCCATGAATTAGAGTGCATAAAATAAAATGCTAGGGAAAATCTAAAGTTCAGTGCTTTCTTTTCCTTAAGACAGTTGTGTTTCCACTTCACTTGTTATTTGAATCATGCCTTGGCTACTTTTAAAATCGCCTCTTGCATAGCAACTTCATCTTGCATTCTGATTTCAGTCATCTTCTAAGTCAACTAAAAGCTAGTGGCTGCTGTTTCAGGAACTCACAACCCTAATTGCTGTCCCTGATACTGAGGAGCTTGCCTTTTTTTCCACATGGATACACTTGGAAATCACAGCACACTTACATAAAAACGTTATCTTCAAAAGACGTGATCCCCTGAGAAGTCATGTCAAAGACTTAGTGTAAGAAATCACATCATTCTGAATTGCTCTTCAGTGTGGCAAAAGTTTCTTCTAGGCCAACCCAGCAAAAAATGTCGAATCAGACAAGGGTTTTATTAATTTAATTTGGCAGTTCTCAGCAGAACATAAGGTGGTAGACCTCTTCTCTATTTTATTGGAAGGAGTTAAAAGTTTGTCACAGATCAAAGTCTTCCAGCTGTTCTCTTGAGAAGGCACTGCTCCTTTGGCTAGGTCTGTGGAGCTATAAGAGCAGTGGGCATACAAGTAAGAGTAAATAACATATAATAATTACTTCTGATTACTTTCAGTATTCATCTGTTTGTACTGTATAAGCTAAACTTTCAAATGTCATCAGACAGTGAGCAGAGTGGTTTTTAAAAATGTCTGCTAGAAACGTGGCTGCAAAACTATCTACATACCCATTTTCTGTAAAAATGTGATTTTCCCCTTCCTATATTTCACAGAAATATGCCAAATTTTTCACATATTCAGTAGGGAACAGACATAAATAGCTTGTGTTTGTCTTGCTTTGATAATTTAATTTAGGTTGCATTGTTTTCATTCACATAATTTTAACTCATTAAAATAATAATATGTTCTATTTATCAGTACATGTACTAAATATATTTATGTTTTATGTTTAGACTTTATTAAGTATTTCAGTAGAATCAGAATAAAGTATTTAACATATAAATTAATTTAAATTCAGAATTAAGGCTTTTATTATTTTAAACAAATTTTATTTTTTTATACAAAATACAACCTCTTTTTGCCACTTTTTACTACCCACCAAAAGATACTGAAAACCAGGACAATTTTTATCATGCATTCTTTCTGCAAATATTTGGAACTTTCTGAAAAACTGCTTCTTTTGAGATAAGTCTTTACATTCAGGACCCTCATTTGCTGAGGATTCTCTGCCTGTGGCTGAGAGACCCTTTCTAGGCTAAAGCACGTATAGTCACAGAAAACTTAGAATTAGTAAACTTAGTAAAGTTAGTATTTATTTTTAATATGTTAATTGCAAATCGCTTTGACCTGCATGTCTGTCATTTTGGAGACTGGGTTCAGATAATAATGAAAAGTACAATCCCTTGCACTTACAGCTTCTGTTTCCCTCTCCAATTCGTGATGCTTTCCACATTCCAAAGGTTATCATATGCCACAGAATAAAATATCCAATATCCAGTTCCCATGCCCCCTACACCATCTCTGTTAGTCTATTTATTATAAAAATTATTTCTACTTCTATTCAATTTCAGATTTGAATACAACTAGAGTCTTTATTTCCTGTTGTTTTCTATGCCTATAATTGAAAATCAGAACTCACTTATTTGCTCAACTCCAAGAATTCTGGATCCTGAAAGAATGGAAATTAAACTGCTAAGAAATTTCTGTATATGGTCACCTTATTTAACAGGGATTCAGCTTTTTAATAATCCATAGTGTGATTAGATAATTAAGGAGCAAGGAAAATGTGAAAGAGCAAACAAAAAATGATAGAGATCAATTACCAAAATGAAACAGACTAAAGCATCCTAAGATGAATGATGCTTACTTTAAAAATGGTGTTTTATTGAATCAGGCAGAACTTGACCTATATTGGAAACAGAAGAAATTACAGTGATAATGTTGGGATAATGTCAGAAAGCAGCTTGGCTGCATTATTAAGCTTGAAAGAATCAGCTGCCACTATTAAAATGCATCACTAAACAGACAAGGACAGTAACAAATTATCCAAAGGAAAGTGAGGGAGTTGAGAGGCCATTTTGTCACTGCACTGTCATTGTCCAGGCACTGATCATCCGTCTTGCTCAGGACAGTCGAGGGAGGTGGGGAATACCTGTGGTCTCAGGAAACCAAATCAAGCCTTGGCACAAGGACAGTCTGGAAGGATCCTATCTGATCCTATTGGAACCCAGGCAGCAGCTGGAAAATCAGTGCAGTTAACAGGATTCTGCAGCTGGATCAAGCTCCTTCGGGAAGAGGCAACTCCTTTTCATCTGCAGGGACAGTCTGGTGTTGTGCTGTTTGCCATCTTGCTGTTTCTAACAACGCGAACAGTTGCATGCAGATGTTGTTTGTTAAAGATGCTGAGAATACAAATGCAAATATAAAACAAAATATACTTGCATAAGGTGCCAGGGTGAGAAGGGCAATTACAAATTAAGATTGTTTCAGTCTTGGTTATGCCGTTCTTACCCCTGCAATGCTAGTGGAGCTGCTCAGGTGTGACTAAAATTAGTTTCAAAGCTAAGAGAAATGAAGGTCATAGCAGGAACATATATGTCACTGTCATCTATACTTGCCATTTATGCATTTATATTTTAAAAGTTAGTACTCTCAGGACCAGGAGATGCTAAAACAATAAACAACAATGGAAGAACATGCCCCAGGCCACCTTTTGTTTCTAGAAGAGAGGTGCAAATGATGACAACTAGTTCAGGGGGATTTAATGTGCCAATGTGCATGAGGGGGTGGAAGTGACCTGAAGCTACCTTGGAACAGAAGATGGTTGAATGACACAAACTCATCTTCTAATTACCCATATGAGGCTGCAGGTCAACATAAAAAATAACATGTTATTGATGGATCATATTTATTCAGTTAGAGATCTTCTGGAAATACTATACAATATAAGCACAGATGTTAACATTTAATAGTCGAACTTGAGACTGGGCTTAAGGCTTTCAACTGCAGAAATTTCCCTGGTGCTAATTTTTGCTGGAGGGCTGAGAACAGCCTCTGGAATTCACACTGGAATTTTTAGACCTTTATCATGTTTTCATAACTACAGGCCCATTCCCTTCTGTTAGTGAGGCTCTCATGGGCTTGATGCACCATCTGTAATTTCCTCATGGTGCTGAACTTTAAGACATTGGTTTCTTTCACAACTTAATCAGGATCTTAAAAAAAAAAAAAAAAAAAACCAGTAAAAATGTTTTTCAATGTTTTGAAACTAACTTATGTGCTAAATGCAAATATATTGACCCAGATTTTTTAGGAAAAACCAAACAAATAAAAGAATTTACTTTTTCAATAGACCAAGAGGTGAAATCCTGAGATTTGGTGGACTTTGGAGGTTGCTTATTTCTTCTTTGGGCTTTTTAAGAAAGAAATTTTGTTTTTGCCCATTTTTTGTTTCAAAACCTTTGAAATATTTCCACCCAATTTTCATACTTATATTACACAAACTATGGAGTAATAAAATGTTTCAACATGGGAAATTTCTCTAAACGTAATAGAAATATGCTGTAATTAGAAAAACACTTTCATTGAAATTTTTTTATCAATTTGAAAATTTTTAAGGGTAAAAATAAATGTCAGAACTGATACTTTCCTGCAAAAAGTTTTGTTTTGAATGCATCAGCATTATTCCTTAAGAAACCAGTTTGCTGCAAATTACCTTGATTGTCCAAAGCCTCATTCAAAGCTGATGATTATATATCATAGGTGTCATCCACCATGATCCTTTGATGCAAAAGTGTTTTATCATTTTCAATAATAAATAAATTTGACATGAGAACTCTTTAGGAGAGTTTACTTCATGTAAATGCATATATTTTCACTGATAAAAAATTTTCTAAGGAACTCCATTACATGTTACAAATTTATTTTTCTTACTTAATTCAAGCAAGCACAGTTTGGATCAACAGATTTGATGGGGGGAGAGGTGTTGAAATCTGATTTTTCAGTTTCATCCCAATTTGACTTTTTGATTTTAAACTCAAACAGAATTTCTTTGGCTCTCTAACCTCTTCAGCTGTACGTAATTTTAGAGAAATCAATTTAGAAATTAGACGCATTAATTACTCAGCAGTGGTCAGAGAAGAACTTGACTTTTTATAGCTGGTTGAGTCCAAATATCTCTCTTAAGTGCTAAAGCATTAATTCCACTTGGAAGTGAATTAGAACAGTTTTTAGAAAATGCCAGTAGGTTTCAGTGGAAACATTCCAATTGAAAAAAAGCTAATTTTTTAACGACTTTAGGTTGATCCAAATTTGGACTGATCAGGCACTCAGCTCTTTGAAATACTAGACATGAACGTGATCCCTCTTTTGATGAAAAATGTCCCTGAGATCCCAGCCGCATGGAGGAAGACAAATAGTAAGGAACCCATCCTCCAGAGAGAAGGAACACAGTCAGGAATCACAACCAGAGTTGCTCCTTCCACTGACTCTGGCACATTCAGGATCCTGTCCTTGTTTGTAGAACCAGAAACACAAAATTATTTTTCTGTTCTTTGGGTAAGTGCTGAGGTTAGTTTAGGTGCATTTATTAAACATTTAAAGTTCCCCAGTGGAGGGACTGCTACAGCTCAATGTTATACAAAAACTGCAGACAAGGGTTGCTGCAAGGTAACGTAATCTTCATCAAGGGCAGTATTTTAAGAAAAACTATTAATAGCAAGAGTCAAAATCAGGAAGAAAAATCCTTTCATTTAGCACTTCAGGGGGCTTTACAGGTAGTATTTTTTCAGATAATCTATCAGAAAGTGGAACATTTGAAACGCACTAACCAGAACTTTGCATTATTGACATTTTTGTTTCTCTCTTTGAAAGGTACACAAGTGGCATACTATAAAGTGCTAAGTCAAAGCTGCAAGGGAAGTTGTAGTCTGCGACAGTCTCCAGTGCATTAAACAAGAACGTGTGGGAAAGAGAGTTGGCCACGTCCTGTAAGCAAACTGACCAGTGCTGTCCTTGGGTTACAGTGAAATTAGTTTTATCATCTGCAGATGTGGCCTTTCATTTTGAATCACATGAGTGAGCTCTGCACCTCTGCACATCTTTATTGCTCCTTACCTGTTGCTGTATCTGGCCACTGCCCTGTCTGCACTTGTTAAAATGCCCAAGTCATTCAGAGCAAGCAAAGATGTCCTTCAGTCATTTTAATGTTAGAAATTTCTTCCTCACTACAAGATGGAATACAGAGGCAAAGCTGATTTCACTTCAGTTTGATGTCAGGCATATTTGATATGTCTGTCAAGAGTACCTGTCCGATTTCATTACTTTGCTTCTTCAGCTTCTCCCTATTGCATGTTTAAGGAGAACATGGAGGACAAACTCAGTTCACTAGGTCTTGTAAATTCTTTGCTTCTAAGCTATTTTAGGATTGTAAGAAAACCGATCATATTGAGCTATAGATCTACATTTTTTTTTTATCAGAGGTTCCAAGAAAAGATGTTCACACCAGAAACCTATAAAAAAAAATCACCCCTGCAACCACTATTTGGCATCTGCCCACAAAGACACTAATACTCTGAATGGATGAAAGGCATTACAGTATGAGGTGCACACGAGGTGGATTTGTATTGCATAACTTGGAGTTGTTTGTCAATAATTTCCTTCATGACAGGGATAGTGCTGGGAAATGTTAGGAACAGTGTCATGGTTGTCTCTGGGACACAGAGGGAGCTTAAGCATTTTTGCTTCAAACAAGGATTCCGAGATCACTGTTGCTCCCCATCTGTCTGCTGACCTAATACGATTTGTGCTCTGGTTCAGCTCGAGTGCTGATCCCAAGAACCAACCCCCTCCCTGTAATGGCCATGCACGGGCAATACAGTGCATAAAGCAACCCAGACCCTGTTTCCTTGGGGAAACAGTAGCTTGGGAATTGCTGGCAGTATGGGTGGTTTTGGGTGGAGCTGTCAGTCCCAGTGTCAATGGTAGTCCCAAAGTCTCCCCTAGAAGTTTGCTGTTGAAGACTGGGCAAGGCACTTTCAAAAATGACACCAGTTAGTTGTGCTCCCAGGGGCACAGAGAAGGCTGGGTCCTGCAGTGAGTTCTGTGCCAGTGACTGAGTAAGATCCTACAGTGTAAAAGGGCCTGACCACAGGCTCTCAGCTAGCCTTGGGTACAGGCAAGGGCCTTTTCAGGGTGCTGTTGTAGCTCTCAGCCTTTCCCCCGCAACCTGATTCACATGAATGTGTACCAGAGCATCAAACAGAGCAGCAGCTTTTTCCTCCCCACTTAGATAATGACAGTTTCCAGCCCTCAGTGGCCGCTTTGAGGGCAGGAGCATACCTGCATTTTCAGCAGATACCAGAAAATGCATGAGAAATATTCCATGAGAAGTATCCAGAACATTTTTTTGCATATAGGGACCAAAATGATGACTGGGTCATGATCACCAAAATCTGGATTTTTTTTTTTTACCTTCTTACATAGCTAACTTCTGCTCCTAGTCCTTTGTATTCTTAGGAGATGATGCTGCAGAAACATTAATACCAAAGGTAAATGCTAGCTATAAATGTTGGACAATATTCCTGAGTGCAGCAGCTAAGGTGGGGAGAAAGGGGCTTTTACAACCCCCACCCACTGTTTCCCTGCTGCTGAAGTGGTCATGGGTGAGCTCAGTCCCCCATATCATTCAGAGCAGCTGCTGGGCTGCCCCACCTTTCCCCTTCTGTGGATCATCCCTGTTGTCCTGTGGGCACCACTCCTTCTCTGACCAGCCCTGGCAGAGACATCCTTTGCTGAGAGCCACCCCTGGCCATCACCAAGGGCATTTTGTGAGGCCCTCTCGGCTCTCTCCAGCCTGCTCTCCCTGGCAAGCCCCGGCTGAGCTGCGGTGGCTGCAGCCCCCAGGATGCCATTACTGGCCTGTCTGTCATGCTGCTATTAGTGCGACGGAGAGGAACGACTCCAGCCAGTAAAAGGCATTAGCAGAGGTCATTAATGAAAGGTTCTGGGTATTCTTAGAAAATTGCAGCATTACTGGGATGATTTGAAATATTTATTAACGTGGGGAATTATTTCAGTTTGCAGATTTCTCTCATTATCTTACTTTTTTTTTTATTTTAGCTTGTTGCAAAGCTACCAAGCGTGCCTGTGAGGAATCCAGCAGTGGTCTCTTCAATCATGGAAAATGCTTTTAGAAAACATTATGGCAATACTCAGCTAAATGCTGTCTTGTCCCCCCAAAAAAGGAAAAATCACCATGAAGAAAATAAGAAAGTAGCACAGAGAGGAGTGTTCACTGCAGGAAACAGGCTTCTTCACTCCATCTGCAAATGTTTTTCAAATGCAAAATAAAGATGGCTTTGAGCAACAAAATTCTGGTAGTAAACAGTCCCCAGGCTTGAAAATAGGTAATGGGATAGGCACACGAGAAGGTGAAATCAGTTTTCATCATGTTTCCTATTACTTGCCAGGGCTGCTTCAAAAGAAAGCATGCAAGCAGGGTTTAAGAGCTGGTATTTGGGGCAAATTTTGACCTAGTTTTCAAGATAAATATCTAATATTCCTTTGCAGTTCCTTTGTGGGTGCTGATGACTGGATGTCACAACATTTGAATACTCTCTTTCAGAGACAGTAAACTGATTTTCAGATGCTCTTCTCAACGACTTTATTTCACATCATTTGGAGCCATGACCCTCCTCTGTAGACACTAATGATGCCTGCCTACAACTGTAGGCTGGAAAAATAGAGAAAATATAGAGAATCAAGTTAGAGGAGGGGTTTTCAATCTGTGTTCTCATAGTTGCTGTAGAATCTGACTCACAGAGGAGAACTGCTACCAGAAAAATTGTCTTTGAGTCTTGTATACCCACTCACACCTCCGGCTGAGCACTAGCTCGCTCAGAGTGAGTCTGAGCACTGATGGGTGAGCATTCGTGTTTAAATTGTTGCAGCAGTGGAGAGGTTGTTAGTTACCAGATGAAAAGGAAAATTATGATAGCCTTCAAACTGGTGAGTAGAACATAGGTGATTGGCATAAACAGGCAAGAGAGAATTTGTCATTCATGTACCATGCCAGGCAGAAATTGCTGTGTGGGTGCGTAGCTTTGCATATGCTTGTTGTGGTTGTCTTAGCTTAAGTCAATGATTCTGCTGAGATAAGTACCTGAAATGCCAGGGGCTAATCAATGAAGGAAAAGGCAGGTATCTAAACTCCAGAACTGAAATAAATCCCCAGTGTAATACCTCACAATTACAATCTAGAAAGAAATTGGAAGTTAGTTTTGAACAGAATGTGACTTTCACTGAAAAAACATAAAAATGTAAGAATTTACTGTGCAATAAAAACAGTCAAAGGGTTTTGATGTTATTGTTTTTAGCAATCAACTTCATGATTAATCACTTGCCCTCCTTTGTATCTGAGAAAAGAAAGGGTAAGAGGGAGTGAAGAGAGATGTGAATAATTCTATAAGCATGGACTAAAGAAATTTTCTCTTAAACCTGATACATTCATTCTTTCCATCAGTGGGGGAACTCATTGAAGAAGGAAGGCTATCTGGTAATAATAACAAGAACAATATTAAGAAAAATTAAATTAAGGGACACAGAATCTAAAACATATATTGACTATTTGAATCATTAAGGGAACTCTAAGAGGCTCAAAGCCAGAGGGAAAATGTAGACTCAGGATTATACCATCAAAATCTGATACTACATGGCAGTTTCCCACTAATGCAAAGGAAAGCATTTCATTATTGATAAGCAGAATGTATTCTATGTTAGTAGCTGGAGTCAACAAAAGGACTTAATTAACATTCCTGTTTGCCATGCACATCTCAAAATTGGATCAAAACAAATAAAAAGTGACTTTAAAACCTTAATTTCAGGCACTGTTTATAAATCTGTATATGTGACTTATGTTTTGCTCAGGCACCCCCTTCACTAAGAGAAGGAACAAATTGGTAAGATTTCCTCCTTGTGCTATGTGTAATTATCTTTAGAAGTGCAGAAGTTTCACATTATTCTCTTGTTCATTTAACTAGGATTCCTCATGTGACTAAGGGCTCATTGGCAGGAATAAACATTAATAAAAACCTGCCCTTGAAAGATCTTCATGCTATTGACAGATAGATTTTATTCTTGCGTAGTTTATTAAAAATATCAGATACCTGAAACTGGAGCATGGTTGCCTAGATTTTATTAGATACATATGTGACATGGTAAGTGTATGTCCCTAGAAGAATATCACTGTTGGAAGCAAAATTCTTGATAAATTTTTCCTTCGTATAAAGGCAAAATGTATTTCTTCATTTTTGCCATCATTATTATTACTGTTTTTCTTCTTGCTAATAGAAATGCTCTCCAGAGAGTTTCTTATTGAAGTATTCATGCATGAGGAAACTACTACACTTTTATCCTTTTTTTTACTATAAATTCATCTTTTTTTGCTATTGTCTTACTGCAGATTTTTTACAGTGTATGAGGAATTAAGGAGCTTTTAGATGCTAAACAAATTAGTCATAGGGTACTTTGCTTTCATATTAAAAGGAGAGCACAGTGGAATGTACAGAGTAAAAGTGAAGATCACCACTTCTTTCGGGGAGCTCTGGAAATGGGTTTTTATGCTTTCTTCACCTGGAAATGTGAAAGGTTTCTCAGGTTTCTACTTTCTTTGGTTAAAATTAGATTTTTATTCCTTATGCCAAAAAATATTATTTCAAAATTGCTGCTCCTGTTGTCCTTCTGCACAACATCCTATGGCCTTAGGAACATCTTTCTCTGAGTGGTCTCTGGGAACAACAGTCAAGTGTCTAAATGGAGTTCAACTGAAATTAATATTAAAATGCCCATAATTTTCAAGGAAAACTGATGCCTTCCCCACAGTTTTAAAATGCTACAAAAAACACACCAACTCCTCTGAAAAACTGTACATTTCCACCTTTCTAAGGGCTAGAGACAAATGAATGTTTTCTGAAGCCCCAGACTGTGACAGTGCCATTTTGAGAAAGTGTGAGCAGTTGCAAAGGTGAAACTGGACCCTGACAAGTTGGGTTATTGCTCTGAGGTACATATGTGGGTGCTGAAGAAGCTCTGTCTAAAGACAGCTGCTGCCTGTCCTGCCTTGGATGGTCCCTGCAGCTTCTCATGCATGTTCAGTGAGACGCTGGTGGCATGGAAGGTCATGGTTCCCAGAACTTCTGCAAGAGAAAAGAGACTTACAGCTGTGCTCTTGTAACAAAACTGCAATAGAGATGAGAGAGAAAGTGCAGTGAAAAATGAGGACAAGCTGTAAATTCTCAGAAATTAATTGGCACCACAGCCAACTTCATTCACTAAGGCATGGGCATAAAACCAAACTGCTTTCTCATGAAAATACTGAGGGCTTTTTTAATACCACTTTCCTAGGCTTTTATCCCTTCTATTACTTTTCCCCTGCAGTTTTATTTTTCCTTCTCTTTGATCATTTGCATTCTGTTCACCCTTTTCTCTCTTAGTTCAAGCATTTTTGCTTTTCTTTGCCCCTTTTTTCAAACACTTGAACTCAACATTTATTTCCCCCCCTTTAAATAGTCACTGTTTCAAGCATCCTTTTTCCCTCTGCTGGTTTGACTCTCTCACCTTCTGCCCTCTCCACAAATTCACACCCTCCCACACTCACCCAAACACAAAGGATTTGCCTAGAAACTGTGAATGAATGGGCGATGGGTAGGAATGAAAGGGTATTCCCAGAATCAGTGTCCTCAACTACAGTCATCAAATTCCCAATGAAAATTGATCAGCAAATATGTTGGGATAAAGGCAGAGAAGGTGGCAAGGAGATTTTTGGGCGTCTGTATACTAAATTGGAAAGCTGGAGACAAAGATGCTGAAGACAAAGGTTTTGCATTGGAAATACACCTAACCTTTCCAATGTCTAACTTTTCAAGCTAATAACCCTCTGAGAGTTTGCAGTAGTCTGAGCAGAAGACACACAGACACATGCTGTATTCTCTCTACACGGAATTTTTTTTTGTCTTTGTTATCTGAAATTTTGATTGAAGTCATCCAAACTGAAAGACTTTTTGGCTCTGTGCACAGTGTAACAAAAGCCTCCACTAGCACAGCACAGCCATGTATAACAAACCTTGTCTTTTCACGCAGCAAAAACATTCCTTCAATGGTGAACCAGGTACATTTCTGTGATGAAACATGAGAAAACTCTATAAAGAAATGCAGTCGCTTTTTCCCTGCAATTCTGTTGGTCACATAACTACACATACAGAAGGAATTTTCTGATATATGGTTAAAGCTCTGTCTTAGTCAACTAAAACATACATATTTTTAATAAACTCAAGTTTCCAGTCAGCCACTGCTTTGTTTCAAATAGATAATGTAGTATTTTTGTTTGCTTGCCTTTTTAAAAATATGTATTTACACTGCAGAAGGAGCAGTTGGAAATGTAGGTTTGGAGAATAAAATACATTTGATAAAATACCACAGTTCTATTACTGAGTAGGACAATTTGGCGGCAGAAAGCTCCATGGACCCTTACAAAGATGGACTGGGCCTGCAGCACATACAAAAAGCCAAGGCTGGGGAATGAAGAAGCAACTCCTAATATTTTTCAAAACAAATTTTCAACCTCTCTGTCAAAATGATGGAACATATAAATCTACTGGATCAGAGGTAAGCAGTGGCATAAAGACAAAATAGAGTGGGCTGAGTGAAAGATCTCACCAAGCAAAATAGTGTGTCTTCAGTCATTTGTGCAAGCCCCTTGGAAATGGGTTTGCTGGTGGACTGTGAATGATGTTTCCCTCCTATCCAGTCAGTCTGTGGCTTCTCTGCTGGCGCCTTTCATCACTAACAGACTGAAGCAAAACCAGTTTCATGCTCTGTCTCTTCAACATTTACTGTGGGACAAAACCAAGTGTTATTACTCCTCTGAATTAATTGCCACCCAAAGAGGAACAGCTCCTAATACAAAATTTTGGGACAAAGTACCATCCATACACACTAGCAGGCTTGGTCATAAGAACTGGCCCAGGCAGGGAGCAGCCAACCAGAGGAAATTCTGTGTTCTGCTATTTGAATGACTGCTGGTAAATAGAGGTTCATAATTGCCCTGGTTTAGGGCAAATTAAACTATACAATCCAGTTAGCTAAAACTAACTATACAGGAGCTCTCTGTCCTGCAGCAGTCTATCTGAGCCTCAGCTGAACACACCGTCCAGGAGAAGAATGCAGAGGAGTAAAATATTTTTTCAAAACAAACTGTGCACTTCTTCTTTCCCTGTTTTGCTCTCAGAATCAGTCTTACAGGTATAGAACACAATATACAGAACAGACGATTGGGCAACAAGCATCATAAAGTCACTCTAGGACAATAATATACTAAGATAGTCCATGAGATGCTAATAAGTCTTAAGGAGCACAGCCCTAATCTGGATTTAAAGTGACAATCAAACAGTAATGAGACATACAGCATGTCCTTTAAGTAATCTAATTCTTTTTCTGTGACATGATTTTAATATAATTCTTCGCATTCACATTGCATGGCTTAATCTGAATTAGATTTCTGAGCAAGACCTGACATGGGCTGATCATTTAGCCTCTCCAGCTGATTTTCTCCCAGACAGACCTCATTTTAGGTTTCCTTAATGTTTCTGCAGCTATTTTGTTGTGACCTTCAGCAGCTCTATCTCCCTCCAGCTGACCAGATGCTTTGCTACTGTAATCTGGATCCCCAATTTCCAGAGGCTGCTGCTGCTCCACTGCTCCTTTTTGTGTTTTCAGTGAGATCTCACAGAAAGCTCTTAGACAAATATAGTCACCATGGCATGGAAAAGAAGTCATTCTTACATTTAAAATCTGCTAATGACATAAGGAAAAGAAGATAATAACAAACGGTCACTTTCCACAAAGAAGGGAAATTGCCACTAAGAATCCCAAAGATAACGTGTTCAGACTTGGGAAGCAGTTACAGACAGGCAAGGAAGGTGCATGTGTAGGTGAAAAACCTTTTGTGATGATTAAAAATGGTTTAGTAAAATCAATTCTAAAGCTGACTGCAAAAAGTGTTTGAGGGATTTCACAATGTTGAATAGCTGTGAGATAAAATAGCATATATCACATATAGGTAAAACACTTCTATGTATACATAAAAGGAATGAGCTCTAATTTAGCTAGTGACATTGGGGGAATAAAAAGAAGGGGAATCACAAATAGAAACCATCATTAATTGGATTAGTACAGTGTGCCCATGCTTTTTCTGAGAATATTTTTTTTCATAGAAGATGTGGACAAAGGAAAATCTGTTCAAAGCTATGGAAAGAGCTCAGAGCATTTTAACTTGGAAAACAGATGACTGAGGGAAAATATGATCAACGTTTATGAAATTATAATGGTTTGAAAAAGGACAAAAAATCTTCCCTGCTTCTTATAATGAAAGAATTAAGGTGCACAAAACCAAAATAGCCAGTAGCAAATATAAATAATGAAAATGTAAGAGCTCTTTTTGCACAGCAGGTAGTGAAACCATGTAACTTTTTCCATAGGTGTTAGGGAGACAAAAGCCAGAATGGGTTAAAATCCCTGCTAGATATGTTCATTAGTGTGGAAGTGTGGGATATTTAACATAAGCCCAGTTAAATCTTGGAGGTGACAAAAACCTCCCAGTCCAAAAACCTGCAGCTCTTGATGCTGGGGCATCAAAATAGAATAAAGATTGTTTCATATTTGCCCTTTTCCTCGATTTCTTCTCCTAAGTAGCTAGTATTGGCCAGTGTCAGACACATGATGTTGAGTTAGAGTTGCCTTTATTCTGACTCAGTATAAGCACCCTACTGTAATTAAAGTAAAAAGGTTATACAGAAACAGTTGATCAAAAGCATCTTTATAGTGAGAATGGAGACAAGTAAACACAATCTCCAGCTAGGTACTTTCAGTATGCAATTAAAGCAGCCTCCAAAGAGACAATGATATTTTCAAGCACTGAAATTGTATGTCTAATACAGAACCACCCCACCAAAAAAAAAAATTTTAAAAAAGAAAAGAAAAAAAGAAGAAAAAAATAAGTTAGGCAAGGAGGAATTTTCTTTAGATCTTCTGTTGCCCAGATATTTGGATGCAGAGTTAACATAACCCCCTCTGTGAGCCATCCTGCTCAGGGCAATTTTGTGAACCAGCTTCTATGGTCAAATACTCTGCTGCATGAAGGAGGAGCTGCTGATGATTTCAAACAGCTATAAATAAACTGAAGGACATTAAATAAACAAGTCACATAGAATCATAGAACAGTTTGGGTTGTAAGGGACCTTTAAAGGTCATCTAGTCCACCCCCTGCAATTAGCAAGGGCATCTTCAACTAGATCTGGCTGCTCAGAGCCACAAACAATCTGACCTTGCATGTTTCCAGATATGAGGCATCTACTATCTCTCTGGGGAACCTGTTCCACTGTTTTACTACCCAGACTGCGAAAAGTTTTCCTCATATCTAATTTGAATTGACCCTCTTTAAGTTTAAACCCATTGCTCCTTGGCCTGTCACAACAGGCCCTGCTGAAAAGTCCCTCTCCAGCGTTCTTGTAGGCCATCTTTAAGGACTGTCAGGCTGATGTGGTATATGGTACCCCCAGAGCCTTCTCTTCTCCAGGCTGAACAACCCCAGCTCTCTCAGCCCTTCTCCATAGCAGAGATGCTCCAGCCCTAGGACTGTTTTAGCTGCCCTCCTCTGGGACCTGCTGCAACAGGTCCATGTCTTTGCTGTGCTGAGGATCCCAGACCTGGATGCAGTTTTTGGGTGAGTTCTCATCAGAACAGAGCAGAGGGGCAGAATCCCCTCCCTGGCCCTGCTGGCCACGCTGCTTTGGATGCCGCCCAGGATGCAACTGGCTTTTCTGGGCTGCAAGCGCACTTTGCTGGGCCATGTCCAGCCTCTCATCCATCAGCACCCCCAAGTCCTTGACGGATGGGATTGAGATTAGTGATTCTGAGGAACAATAACAGATTCTTGTGGAAGAAAAATAGAGCACACAATGATGATTTTGTTAACAGGCCACGCTTTGTATCAGGTGTAGAAAGCAGATGGCAACAGAAGGAAATCTGAGCTACAAGTAGTTGTTGCCACAGGCATGCTCTGAATGCAATGAGCCAAAACTGCCATAAGAGACAGGCCAAAAGCTGTTTATATAACTCCACGGAGAAGAAAAAGGAAGCCAGAGATGATCCGAACAGGATGCTGCATTTCAGGACATAAGGTGGGAAGTGTTAGTCACAGCATTAGGCATGCATGTCTTTAATCCAACAAGAGGAAATGTCTGTGTAAAGGCATTGGCTTTACTTTCTAAAATTGTCTGGTACACTGTGTTTTGAGAGGGTACAGTGAAAGTTCATGAAATGAGACTTTGAATGGTGGGGTATGTCAAGTCAGATGGAAATGTTAATCTTTTCCTTTGCTACTGAATCACAATGAACAATCTCTCTGAAGTTCTGCTGTCTGGAAATTTCATCAACTACCCTCTTATGAAAACAACATCCAGCTCAATTTTATTGAGCTGCTCTATTCTATTCTATTCTAAAGTGGTAGAAAGCCACAACTTTTTCTGGTAGCAATGGTACCAGAAGCTTGGATATTGATGAGCTTTGCAAGTGCTAGATGATGATGATGATGATGATGATGATGATGATAATCAAAAAAACCCCAACTTTTTAAATATCTGACAAAATGAAAAAGCGTGTGACAGGTAAATTCAGACAATCAAACTAACAGATTCACGATTTTAAGACATCTATTCCAAATATTTTATTTCCCAAAGTTTAGTATTGAGTCAAGATTTGAAGGCAAGAGCTACAAAAATTGTTCAAAATCTGACAACTCATACCAATCCTATTGCTAACAGAAATTTCAACTTAGGGTATATTTATAGACCAGCATTCTGAATCCAGCTGCAACTGACTGATTTTTCAGCTTTGTTTAGCTGATTTGATTAGCTGATAGAACTGGCAATGGTGCGTATACAACCAATGACCTGCTGCAAGTAATATTAAAAATGTAACTTTGACCAGGATATCAGAACTCAAAAAAAATTTTTTCTACCTCATACAAAGTCAAATCTGATGTCTTTTGACTTTCAATTGTTGCAGAAGAATGCCTTGAGAATGCAAAGAGAGAAAAGCTCAACACCTCTTCAGCTTCAGAAGTCATGCTTAGGAAAAGTATGGCTTTAGGAGTTTGTTTATGTCATGACTGTTTTCCTCCATTGTTAATAAAACTGAGATGTGAGTGTCTCTTCCAAAGGCAGTGCCCTTTATACACTTATATAATTCATTGTGCTGGTTTTGACTGCAGTAGAGTCAATTTTCTTCCCAGCAGCTAGTACAGGGCTGTGTTTAGATTTGTGCAGAAAACAGGATTGATAATACAGAGATGTTTTTGTTATTGCTGAGCAGGGCTTATACAGAGCCAAGGCCTTTTCTGCATTTTATATTGTTGTGCTGTCGAGGAGGCTGGGGGGGAAAGGGAGGCTGGGAGGAGACACAGCCAGGACAGGTGCCTCCAACTGACCAAAGGGATATTCCAGACCACATGGCATCATGCTCAGTATCTAAAGTGGGGCAAGAATGAGAAGGGGGATCCAGGAGATGGCTGAACACCTGTCTGCCCATGGGAAGCAGTGAATTAATTCCTTGTTTTGCTTTGCTCTTATGTGAGGTAGTTTGTCACACACACACACAAACACACACTCACACTTTGATTAGAAGGTATGAACTAAGAACTCTGTTTATTTAAAAGTTTGATTTCATTATATAGTATTTTTATAAAGGCTAGGGATTAGGGGAGAAGGTTGACACCTCTCCCCATCCTATTAGTTAAGACAACTATTAGTTGTCTATATCTCTAAGAATAGGAATGAAAACTACTTTGAAGTTATGATAAACATTTGCTGGTGTTTATAGACTAGAGTGTGAGAAAGAAAACATGAAACTGTGAAACAGAAGAGAAGGTTGAAAAAATTAGGGTGACACTTATGCATGGCTTTTGCTTTTCCTATTAAACTGTCTTCATCTCAACTCGTGAGTTTTTTAGCCTTTACCCTGCCTGTTCTCTCCCCAGTTCCACTGGTGGGGGAGGGAGTGAGTGAGTGAGGGAGTGACTGACTGAGTGGGGATTGGTGGCTGGCTGGGGTCAAACCATGACACCCATAAACACTTCAGAGAAGTGAGGACCAGTCTCTAAAACTGTTGTGGCTTTTCTCTGGGCTGTATGCCTCAGACTGGTCCATTGGGAGCTCTCTATTCACTGGAAATCAGGTCCGAGTCTCATAAATTGCAGACCTGAAGTTACTCAGCCAAAGTAGATCACTGATCACAGACCCCAGGGAAAGGTATTTTTGTTATTTGCTTTCTGCAGAGAGAGCTGCAGTAAGGGATGTGGGTGGCATTAACAGAAGCAGGAGTTACCCATCCTTCACAGCAAACCGAGAGTGGACATGACTGAACTGAAAGAAAAGCATGAGCCTCAATGAACTTAAACACACATAGGATTGAGAGCTGAGGAAAGAGAGGGAGAGGCTCAGGGTAGAGTGACAGCTTTTACACAGCTCATCCTTCTACACAGGAGAGATGGGATCTAAGCCACTGACAGGTGGAGTCATAAGGCACTTTTGGAGCACTGCTGTCAAAGCACAAAGGAGCAGTGACCTTGTGAAGTTAACATGCAAAGACTGTCTGCCTCCTCACCAAATGATGTGCCACAGCTCACAACATTGACTATAGCTGCCTCTTGCAAGGATCAGTCTCTTCTCTTCATTATCAGCAAAGCCAGTTACTTTTGCTGTCCTTAGTTTCAGAAAAATAGATCTGATGGACTGCATTGCCTTGCAAAACTGAGTAGTTGTCACATCCCATCATAGAAACAGTGGGTTCTTAAAATGGATAGGCCACTGAATAAGACTGAGGTTTCCAAGGGCAGAGAACTCCTACCTAGGTTAAAGAAGCAGGCAGTGTTTTTTTATTTGCTTATGTCAATAGTAACACATATCATAATCCATTAAAAAGGCTTTTTTGGATGGCCCTGCCTTGTAAGATGCCATTCTGGAATTTGCTGTTCCAGATAGTGAACATCAGAGAAAGCTTTTCTGGGGTTTCTTTTCTGTTATTGAGTATTTGACTGGTTAAAAATAAATAAATAAATAAATCTATTTGTGGCAATCACCCAGCAAGGCATGTTTTATCCTAAACAGCCAAAGAGTTATATAATTACACTCAACAGAAAGCAGTCTTATCTGGGAAGTGCCAAGCAGACTTACTTACAAGCAGTGATAGGAACTCAGTCCATGTCACAACATGCTTCTTCATGTTTCTTCTCCTTTTCATTGTTTTTTCTGTGTAACTTTGTGCCCTGATTTTACACGTATTGGATAAGTTCATTATTAGCCTTCTGTAAAATCAGTGTAGTCTCTGACTTAAAAATACAGATTAAAAGAAAAAAGAGGGGGTTTGCCAACATAATGAGACAGCTAAGCTTGACATAGGAAGGCAGCTTTCTTTGGCTACCCAAAATAATTTCTACAGTAATTGGCTTCTTTCTCACATTTTTGAAGGTTGTATACCCAGTACAGTGCTATACAACTGACAATTTATGTTTCTCATAAAAGAGAGGTAACTACAGGAAAAATAGTGCCTAAGCCACACTGGGGGAGCAAATGGCTATGACATAGCTGCCAGAACTTTCTTAGGCCACTTCATTAAAAATAAAGAGGTGAGTATACTGTAACAAATCCTTCAAATCAGTAAAGCCTGGGCCTCTCACAAACTGCAAAGTCATTGCAATAGGCAATGGAGAAGATATTTCCCTAGGTGAGTGTAAAATAATTTATACAATACAATCTTTAGCGGTTGTGGAGGAGGTGTTTTTAGCAAGTACATAGTCCTAAAGGGACACCACTGCTCTAGATTTCGGCATGCAACCCTGTGGATTCGGGCCTCTGTGTGTGTTGCCTTGGAAGGTGATGCCCTCTGCCTTTGAGAAGAGTGGGAAACTGGAACAACAAGAACAGGGGCTCTGGTATTTCTTCAGCTCTTTTTCCAGGTGGCTTTGTGAGGGATTACTTGACTGGAGAGCGATGCATGGCTGGTGGAATGGCCTGTGCAAGTGGGCTTGGTCCAGGCAGCTGCTGGTGACATTTGAACCTCTGCACACCTTCAGTGTTGAGTCCTGGGCACAGACCAGCCGTTCAAGGCAGAAACACACAAAAGTGATGCTCTTACCCACCTCGCATGCAATGAGAGGAGGAGCATTGCAGGTCCTAGGAAACAGAGGAACTATAAGGCAAACAATCATACACCTTTCCCTCTCTGTGAAACAGAATGAAGTCTAGATTTTTGTCTATTCTGGTTGTCAAAGATACCATCTGTAAGAATTTACAGCTAATGCACAGAATCTATGCCATTTGTAAGAAGACATGGTTTTTCCATCAACAGCACAGTTTATAACATGAAAGAGAGCAAAAAATAAAATAAATAGTACTGGGTAGCGCTTTCTTGTAGTAACAAATTTATACTAACACAGTAGAAGTTAGAGGTGTAAGAAAATGTTGTCTTAGCAATGAAAGGGTGAATAATTCCCACAGCTGTTTTTTCAAAAACTCCCTATCCAGGTATTTTACAGAGACTTTTATAAGGACACAGAACCCTGTTCAGGTGATGTACTGATCCTAGGGTAGTATGACAGCTTGCAACAGCCACAGGACCAAAGCTACCACCAAAACCACAGGGCACCACAACACTTACGTTGTCTGTGATAGTCTTCTGGGGTCTGCTTATGGGCCCTGCTTTCCTAAACATCTATCTATCTGCCTTTGTGCCTTGCTATGCTGCTCAGAGCTGCTAGTCATTAAACCTTGGATTAAGGAGAGGAGAGAATGAAAGACCATGGCCTTTATCATCCAGAGATGAACAGTGCTCTCCATGGAACTACTTCATGTTGGGAATCAATTAAAAGTTTGTGGTTTTGAGGGACGTGGTGAAAGAAGAGATTGAGAAAGTGGAGAACAAAACAATCAACCTTTCACATTCCCTCAGACCTGGTGGGATGTCCAATCCCTTTCATTGTAACTTGTGTTGACACCTCAGTGGCATCTCCCAATGCCCTGTTGTTGGCAGACTTCTTCAGAATGGCTTAAGTGGCTTCCTTCTAGCTTGTTGACTGGCTCCTACATTGCACTCTCTGCAGCTTAATCGCATGCTATCAGACACTAATGAGGATGATAACGTACTAATTATTATCTACTGGTACCTGATCTTCCTGGGAATGCAAGTGGAGCTGCTCTTCACATATGCCACTAGAACAGTCTCTGCTCCCAACATAATCAGAGATTTTTCACCTGTTGCTTTTTTCTTTTTGGCAGAAACAAAGCTGCGAAGAGATACACTACACAGTCCTTCTCACACCACAAATCCCAAGAATGTGCTTCCATCCGTGGGACAGGCAGTTGTGGGGAAGAGAAACAGAGGATCAGCCACTTGAGTACAGCCATGCATATTCCATAAATCATCCTAAGAAGCTGGGCTTGATCCCTCTGGTAATAAGCTTTAGAGGAATTCCTCTTGTCTATTGGCCACAGCAAGAATAATGAACTAAATGTCTCATACATTAGATACAACAGAAAAATCAATTGAGTTTAAAAGGACTTTTTAAAAAATTGATTCTGGGTTTTAGGTTTTAGGCAAGATGCAGCTTGTCCAAAAAAAGCAAAAATTGAAATTGATATTATCTTCAAGGGAATACTGGTACTGCTGTAATAACACATGTTTACTAGACAGTCTGGATATTAAAATTAAAAGCTCTCTGGCTAATTCCAAAATTAGGAAAACATGCACAAGGCCTACAAATGAACTGTATCTCTGCAAAGATAAAAATCAGCATATGGGACAGAGCTGCCAAATACCAGTGTGTGATCCTTGCTGTGGAAGAAGACATCAGATATGCCAGCCACCAGTTCTTGGTATGCTATTTCTATCTACAGCAGAAATGGAGAGACTTCCCTTGGTTCAAATGTATTTTAAATCTGTCCCAGAATCCATTGGGATATATGGGATATTGTCCTTGGAATGTTAAAATGAAGGATTGGAATGGAAGAGTGGAGAGAATAGGGAGAAAAAACTGTTGGAAAACACATGAAAGGGGAGGCAGGAAGAGACAATTAGTGAATCTCACAGTATGTATCTAGGCAAGAGATACATTACACAAAAATAAGTGAAAAAAGTCTACATAATGAAAGAAGAGAACATTTCTATTCTCCTCTCTCTCTGCTTTCTGAGAATAACAGAGGGACAAGGCATTAGTCCTATTAAAACTTCTGGTTGTAGAATGGAAGCATGTTGTATGTATGTCCCCACTTGATGGAACAGTCAAAGAATGACTGTGTGGGCTTTGCGCCGTTTGAACAACTGATGATTTGATAAGAAACACTGGAAATACCCATCCAGCTACGTGGTAGCTTTCAGGTCAGGGGAGACAGAAAAAAAAGTGATGAGTTTTGGTGTAGTTGTCACTTCTTTTGAGTGTTATGCACGTCTACATAACAGTCCTGGAAAGGACTGAAATTTGTTAAAAATGTGCTCCTGTTTCCTATGTTGCAGTGTCCCATCAATCTTCATGGCAGTTTGGATTTCTGTGCGCAGGTACAACACTGCCATGTCAGAGGTTTGCCATATGGCTTTGAGGAAAGGACAGTCCCAAACCCAAATCCCAAGGATGTTTAAAGGAGATTTTACATAGACTTCAGGAACTGTTACTTTAAAATCAACCCTAGTTATCTGCAAAGAAAGAGTATGAATAAAATGAAAAGAGTAAATAATAATTTCAATGTTACTAAATAAAATTCTATTTTTTTCCATGTGATTTTTTTTTTTACTGAATTACTTTTATACTGAAATAAATGGGGAGGTAGGGAATTGGCAAAACTGCATGATACTAGAGGTCAGTTCTTTGTTTATAATTTACTTCATGCTCAGCCATACACAAACAACATTACAATTTCTGTGCTTTGGCTTCCCTATGAGGTAAGTAATAGGTATTTATATCAATAACACCATGATTTCCATACAGGAGGGAGATGAGGCTTAAACAACACTTTTGTGTAAAACAGAATTTTAATTTATTTAAAGAATTATTTACTGAGAGTAAATGCTAAAAAAATTTCAAGTGTTGTTACAATCAATGGGTTTCCAGAGAAGACGAAAAACACGCTGAGAGAAAACAGTAAATTATGAGCCTTGAGAATGAATGGCCTGACTTCTCTGGATACAATTCATCCAGATAAGTTGGGACTATTTATTTGCTTTCTCTTGTGCTAGGATCACATCTTATCTTTGCTGCTGCACGTTATACCCAGACTCCATTAGCTGCATGGACAAAAGGGTGGGGGAGAGGGGGAGCTGCACTGCCTCATCCCACGTCACACAAGCCAACCACATGCCAGCTGAGCTATCTGAGCAGCTGATATCCTTTCATCTGCAATGGTCAATCTGTGTTTCCTCTGCATTGACGCTGTGGGGAGAAAAAACTGGGGGAAAGTTCTAAAGGGCAGGACTGTGTAGCTTTTACTTCGTTGTTGCATAACATGTTATGTGAGTGTCTGAAACACCAAGTTAAGACTTATCTTGAATTTAATTATGCTATTGCCCCCTTCCATTGCAAACTGCAGGAATCACAAATTATATCTCTTAGAGGCCAAGCTATTCAGCTTACATCAAAAGAGAGACTGGAAAAAATAATTACTGTTAACAAGTGAACTGAAACTATTATGCAAACCTCCCCAGTGAGCAAAAGCTGCAAGCCATAATCTGAATGAGATGGAAGATAAACAGCAAATGCTGTCAGAACATTTTTGCCCTCTTTTACAAACAACAACAAAACAAAACAAACAAAAATCTGAGAGGTCAGTGCGAGGGATGCAAGCACATATTTCTGTCCTAGGGTCACAAAGATAAATAGGAATTCTGATGAGATGCTGCCCTCTGCAAAGCCTCTGAGTTGAAGGAACAAATTACATTATTGCCATCATCCAAGCTGGTTGAAGACCAGTTCAAAGTCTGCTTTCCCTTTTCCATGTTATCTGCTTCCAGCTGGCCCTGTCAGCTCAGATGTTGTGAAGAAAATTCTCCTCCTCCTCTGGTAAGGAGTGAATGTGTGCTGTAAAGACTGGCCTGAAATAAAACTGGGCCATCTGCCAAACTTGGATTCAGAGCTCTAAGTTGTCCTAAAATAAACACATTTTCCTTTACCCACATGGTGAGAGTTCATCCCATGGCTGTTTTCATCCTTTCCACCTCTCCCATGTTCTCTTTACTCACCTCCAGTGCATCACTCCACATTGTACCCTACTTCCCAAGCCTCACCAAGACTTTTACAGGGCAGTGCTGTTCCTAACATGGGCTCAGTGTTCGCATGGGGCTCTGTAGAAGAGATCTAGGAGCTGTAAACCCACCACATCCCACAAGAACACATCTGTTGCTCCAGAATCACTACTAACTTGTGCTATGGTGCATATCAAGCTGTCTTTCCTTCCAAGGGAATGAGATCTTCCTTTATCTTCATTTAAATCCTCCAAGCAGTGGTTGCTGCAGAGGGCTGGCTTGATAGCATTCAGGGTCTGGCATGTGGCAGGGTCCTTATAAGCACAAGGCTAAGACAGTCACTGGATCTGACTGAGGCTGGATCTAACTGTAAGCCTAAGTCTTGCTCTTTTGTTTCCTTAATGAGGATATTATAATCAATTTTTGGCATAAGAAGAGGGTTTTTTGACATCTCAGGTTGCTAATTTGCTTTGAGGCATCTGAGTCCCTTTGAGTATTATCTAGGGAGAGATTTCAGTAGACTATTTGTATTGGTTTAGCATAAATGGTAAGAAAAACCAATTGTTAATCCATTTTGGAACTAACAGCTAAGCTGGCCAATCAGGTAAAAGGTGTACGTACACCCTCTGGGACACCGCTTAAAAACAGGAATCTTGGGAGACCCGCCCTCTTTCCGGGACTCCGCGCCATGAGGTAATATCGCAGCCGGGCTGGGAGGGCCCCGGGCCCAGGGGCCGGCTGGCCCCGGGAGGCCCCGGGAGNGTTGCTGCAGAGGGCTGGCTTGATAGCATTCAGGGTCTGGCATGTGGCAGGGTCCTTATAAGCACAAGGCTAAGACAGTCACTGGATCTGACTGAGGCTGGATCTAACTGTAAGCCTAAGTCTTGCTCTTTTGTTTCCTTAATGAGGATATTACAATCAATTTTTGGCATAAGAAGAGGGTTTTTTGACATCTCAGGTTGCTAATTTGCTTTGAGGCATCTGAGTCCCTTTGAGTATTATCTAGGGAGAGATTTCAGTAGACTATTTTTCAGGGATTTAAAAAATACTCCCATTTTTTTAGACACCATCAAAGACAGAACATGGGGCCAGCTGAGCTGTCAATCAGACTTTCTGTAGCAACTGCTATCATCTTAAAAAAACCCAAAACCTGAACTAGAAACATTTTTAATTTAAAGATGTGACTAGAGAAAACATTTTAGGAGATGGACATTGCAGAATGTGAGAGAGCTGGAACAGCAGAGCAGAACTGAAATTTCACCTGCCATAATTTATAAGACAATGGGATAAAATAGCAATGAGTTTTATTTGTAGCAAGGTGACCCAAGGTGCTTTCACGGCTGAACTCACAACTTGCACAAAATAGTAACGGTTTAGGGTCTATGAGTCAGAAATAAATTTAAACCCTGTATTTTTTATACTGCCTGCAGCACTCGTTTCTTTCTTCTGTATTCTCCTGTCCTTGCTGAGTGTGACACTTAGAGCCTGTGATCTGCAGGACTTTACAGAAGAGAGGCAGGTGTGATGATAGCTTTAGTCTATTTATATCTACTCAAAGTATATTTTAACCTTGAAAATTCTCCCAGGCTCTTTTCTCCCTTTATCAAACAATATCATTGCTGTGGATGACAACATTCCCAGTTGGGAATCACTACAGCCATGTGAAATGCAGCTTATGAGACTCCAGGTGTGTACAAAACCAATCAGGCAATGGAGGCAGATCTAGAGGTACTTGGTCAACCGGAATCAAGCGGTGAGCAGCAAAGAAAATTGTCATCACAGAGCACCAGATGACTCAGCACTGCCAAGAATTTTGAAGGCAACAATTTAGACGTGAGCTTCAGAAAGGCTTTAAGTTTTACAGCCTCATTGTTTTCCTCATGAGCCTCTCACATAACTGAAGCAGGAACTATTCCTTCCCTTGAGTTAAATCCACTTTCTCTGGCATTTCCTGATCTCCTGTAACTTTTCCAGGTTCATTTCCTGTGATTCCATTACCTCAAATGCTTCACACAGCACTCTTGGGCATCTTACCCCCATCTGTGTATGGGTTTATTTAAGAAGATCAGACCACTCTGGCTCTTTCGTTATTTTTCTTCCTCCGTTTTTGTTCTCTTGCTGTCCTTACCTGAGATGCAAGTATTCTAAAATGCAAAGTAGCACTCAATATGCTCTGGGGCTTTCCTCAGTGCCACAACCTTTTAAAGACAGCAACCCAGAGAACTCTCAAAAACACCTGTCAGCCTGTCTCTGGGTTGCACCCTGTATCAGGGAGGTGTGAACCTCTGATCTCAGTCTGAGAAGTTCTCCTAATTTCTCTAACTGTCAATAAAATACGTACACCTCATCCCTTGTACATGGCCCCAAGGATTCATCCAAACACTGAAAAACAGTTGTCCACTCTGCCATTTGGCTATGACAAAGAAAAATGAAAGAGGAACTCAAGGAAACAAGTGCTGCACTGTGAGACTTAAAATGAAAATTACCAGCAAGTAGCAGGTGTGGGGGCACTGAGAGCAGCTGACATGAATGCCTCCCTCACACTTGCAGTTCCCACACAGTGGGGTGACCCAAGGGTAGCTGGCTGTGTCAGTTTAGAGAAAGGCCACAGGTAATACTGTGGGCACCCCAGAACCCTGCACTCCATCCTGACGTTTAGTGTGGGTCTGGGGAGCCCCAGGAGAAAACTCCATATATCCAGTGCTCCTTATGCAAGATTTGCAGAATAGAACCACACATATTTTCTCAGAAAGCAGACAATGCCAGTAACCTTGATTAGTAAGGGAGGAGTAGGAGTTCCTCACAGCAAAAGATATTTAGCACTCCTGTTTCTTACCAGTTTCCATCACACATCTTTTCCATATCTTACAGGAACCGTATACTCAAAGACATTGGAAAAGATGAAAACACTGGTTTTGCATTTGAAGAACTGGGACAGGCTGGGCATTGCCTTTCTGGCTCAAAGATTTATTTTTTACATAACTAATGGTGACCACTTCATCAAGACAAGTCCTTTTAATCTGTATAAAGAAATCATATCTTGCCTTTAGTCTTCCCCATGACAAATTTCAGCTCATTGGAGCAATTTGTGCTCTTTATTGCACAGCAATTATCCTGCTGTGAAGAGATGGACTTAATGACCAATCAGGTAATTTCTATTGCTAATTTCTTTTCTTATATCTCAGGAGGGTGCATGCTAAAAATTCTTTTTAATAAAAAGAACTTTCTTAACCTAGTGCATATAATTACACCACTGGTAAAGCACAGATACGTCCTACTTTTTTAATAAATGACTCATGATTGTGCCTGCCTTGTTTTCCAGATGCTGAAATGTGGTCCATTTTATAGGGATCTGAATCATAAGAAGCCTCAAGCATGGCTTTTAAATATGCAGTCCCTTCAAAATGTTTTAAGTTACCCAAACCAAAAGCTCCATAAAGCTACTAGATTGAAAATTTCGTCTGCGATTGCCATATCTTTCTGTATTGCAACTGAGGCCAGAGGAAAACTTTTTTAATCTAAGGCGCTTGGCCGCACAAGTGTCCTGACAAGAGCCATTTGTTAAGATTAGATGGCAGGGGACAAGCAGAAAATGGTGGAATCAGTGGAAAATATGAGCTCATGTCCAGTCATTTATTGCTGTGTGTAAATTATTTGGTAGCCCAAGTGAGAGTCTGACAAAACTAGCCTAAGGACAGAATGAGGATTGAAAACCATAGTCTTGTGGTTTGGGTTTATTTCCCCCCTCTCTACCTGTACAGCATTAGACAAAGGCAGTGACTCACAGCCCATGATGGTATCCTGAACTAGAGGATGGTCTCTTTCCACTCAAAATATTTTATTGGGCAGAATGAAGGGATCTCTCACATTTGCCTATGATTTCTGGGCAGCTGGCATCATTTCTCACTAGCTCCAACCAGCCTATTGTAAGTCTGGAACACGGGAATATTTTGTCAGAGCATCAGTAGATTAGATTTGTAGTGCTTGGCCTGCAGGACTAGCACACAGCCACGTGGATGGTGCAGCACGTGTGCTCATGACCTGTACCCTTCTCAGGAGCACCAGCTGATGAGCACATCTGTACATGCTCAGGAGATGTATCACAAAAGAACTGAATATTCTATATGGCTTTTAGTATTTAGCTGAGTCTTAAAAATTAAGGAGCATCACCAGTGTTAATTTACCAAATCCAATACCGAGCCAGTAAAATTTTCTGAGCATATTAAAAAAGGTAGGTTCCCTGTGACTGATCGTGCTGACAGTCACCTACCTGTGTGTTACCTGGAAACCATAGTATGACAAATACAAAAAAGGGAATGGCACAAACATTATTTCTGTGAGTTTCTGAAATTGTCAAATGGGCAGGTTTTTCCACAAATATTTAAATGAGGAGCAGAGAGAACTTTCCCCTGGTAGTGAGTCAAACTTGAGTCCTTTAACTACAAGTGTATTTTCAGTGATTTGAGGGCAAATATAACATTTCCTTATATGGTTGCATCAGAAAGATGCTTTAAATGACTTCTAAAGTCCTTGCATTTTTATCTTCTAAGAGTGTATATCTCTGAACTGCACAGGACTTGAATTAACAGCTGTCTGAACCCGGTCAAGATATTGTGAACATTACCAACAGAGAAAGTTCATCAGACACAATATAAAATAATGGAAAAAACCCGACCATTCTCTTTCAAAATCACCTTGTCATGGTACAAGTGAGCTTTGTGTGCAGAGATGTCATGCCAAGTTAATGAGAAGCATCTGCTTCAACACCAGCTGTCCTTAACACGATGACATGCTGTAATCATGGAGCAGTCCTGAGGTGGAGCTGGGGAGAGGAAGGCGAATGGCACCCACGGGGCAGCCGAGTCAGGGAACGAGTTCTGCCAGGAGAAGCCAGGCAGAGTGTCTCGCTGGCCCTCTTCCCTGTGAGCTCTGCCAGCAGCAGACAGCTTCAAATCCACTCTCAACTGATACATAGCCCTCCCCTGCTGATCCTATTTACTTCCTGGGCTGGCTCCCAGCACCTAGCAGTCCTGAGAGATTGCCAGCACTACATGATGCAGCTCCCACTCCCCCAGGAGAAGCTGGGAGCCAGAGGAAGATGGGGCAATGAGAGGATCTTGAACCCTTTGGCATACAGCAACAAAACTGGGGGCTTGTCAGGGACAGGAAGGATCTTGCCAGGAGGGGAGTAAGAAAGAGCTTTCATTTCTTATTTCCACTTTGTTTCTGATCACTTGCTCTGTTACAGGTTGAAGTGCCAGTGTGTGCTTCAGCACAGAAAATGGGAGGCTGAGACAGAGCCTGATCTCACTCGTTGCTAAGAGAGTAACCTAATTTGCAGCAGATGGTGTTTATTGTTACTTCCCATCTGCATAAGGATTAAGAATTCTTCTCAGAAAAAAAATGATGCAGCCTGACAGCATCCTGGTAAGAACAAGCTAACTTAATTCCAATCAAATATGACTTTTCTGAGCCTTTGGGCAAGCTTCACTTAAATAAAGTTTACAATTATTATTTTTGGTGGTTTTTACTTAATTTCTTTTTTTTTTCCTGAGGATATTATTTTTTAAATAATGTCACTTAAAGTTTCTAGCTGTGCAGAGTAATTTTAAAAAATGTACAAGTAACGAGTTAGCACATTGCCTCTGATCAAAAGTAACTTGATGTCAGAGCTGAGATTTTAGGTTTCAGCTCCCCAAAGTCTTAAACGAGGATATAGTCCCACAAAGGAACAGATAGCACATCTTGTCATATCTGTCCTTGGCCCTTAGCACTGATAAAAGAGAGCTGTGGGTATGCTGTTTGTGAATGATCAGTCCCTTAAAAGCACAGATGTCTCTTTTATGTTCAGCACCCATTGACTGATTGTGCCTCGTGGCACAGCATGTCCTTTTGTACACACTAAGAAACCAAACTTTTATTTAATTCATATAATCCATCTGAAGTCATAAGAGTTGTACCAAGGTGGTTACTACATTGAGCCCTGTTAAAGTCTGCCGGAGTTTTTTTTGTAACCCATACTGTAAAATTGTCACCTTGAATATACTGCCACTATCACTTTAAGTTGTGCCTGGGCTTCAATAAACACAAAAAACATTGACATGACTACAGCTTAGAAACCAGGATGAAACTTTTAAATGGAAATGATAATGGACAACCAAAAAATAATAGTATTCAAAACTGAGATAGCAAAGAACCCAAAGACTGAAATGACAATTTGGTCAAATATGTGTTTATTAATAAGGGCAACTAGCCTTAAGGTGTGGGCCACTACCCAAACTGAAATGGTTATCCTGTATTTATAGTATTGTTGTGTAAACCCATAGTAAAATGTCTCTGTATTCTTGTTCATAGATTCATTTTTTTGATAGGCATGCCCTCCTTTCCTTCCTGCATTTTCTGCCCTAGAAGAAAAAAGCAGAGTCTGGTTATTTTTCTGCAATTTCTAGAAATCAGGCTTCCCCTGGCAGATGGCTGGTGGTGCTTGAGAGATCGACTGGGTATGTCAGGAAATTCGTGGCATTCCAGCCAAAAGGAATGTGTCTGAGGCCAGTGGACCTGACCAAACCCCTGCCTGGACTGCAGCAGGCAGTGTCCCTTGCACAGCGGCTGCACAGCTGATCTGTACATTCACAGCAAGTCTGAAGCAGCTGGGATATGTCTGGTATCTGGCATGTGCACTGCAGAAATAGAAATCGCTCTCTAGGATTTCTTGAAGTGAAGTCTAGAAGTCCTACACACATCTGAAACAGGTATTGTAGGGGTTGCTAATTTAATGCAAAAATCATGACAGCATTAAGTCATTTGGTATTCTTGAGACTTGCAGTGCAAAAGGCACAGCAGTGGTGGCACTTGTATGGGGATGTTGGCCAACAGATGCTTTGCCATCCTAAAGCACCCTTACTAAAATCCTCAGATGTGCATTTTTCCTCATAATTGGTTTATGCAATAATGACACATCTGAGCCTTTTTCATTATTTCCTCTGTTGTGGTGTTGCTAGGTGGGCTCCACGTGTGTAAGTACATGACTACGTGCAATATCTGTGATATATACACCACAATTCACACATACATTTTCCCATGCAGAGTTTCTCTTCCAGCTTGATTAGCTCATGCCTCTTAAATGAGCTGCGCACAAAACTTTGCCAGCTTTGTTCTTCAGAATCTTAAAACAGAGTATCTGTTTGCCACCTTGAAAGTCATCAAGTTAAAACTTGGCAAGCCTGACCAGATCTCTGCTTACTGCATGCTAATAAAATTTGCTCCCATTTCAGATGGAAATGCTTCTCCTCCAAATCTTGTGCTCTTTAAATAATTTTTTACCCTTTGGAAAAAGTGCACAGATTTCTGTGTTCCTGTGAATCATTAGTGACATCCAGTGGCTAAAATGCTAAAAATTCATCATTCCTATTGTCAAGGGACACCTAAATTTCCATCTCTTTCTCTAAGAGATACCTATTAGAAAAAGGAGAAGGTGAAAAATTCTGTTCCCCAGCTCTTCCACAACACATTGCAGATTGGATTAAATCTCACTAAATTTGCAACATACAACTGTTATCTTTCCTTTGTGATAACTATAAGAAACTATAAAGTTCCCCTAAGGAACCCAAGACCTCCCTTAAGAAATCAAATAGCTGAAACCATGCCACTTTCAATCACAACACAGATACATATCACAATAGAAAACAAACAAACAAAAATGCTGAGAAATATAAAACAGATGCAGATAAGGGTTTTACTACGTAGTGTTCCAGGGAGGGGTGTGCCTGGCAGAATGACACATGCCAAAGAAACAATGAATAGAATGAAAGAAAAGGAATAGCAGTGATCTTTTGGACAGTCACAGCATTGCAGAACCACAGAACTAAAGAATGATTTGGCCTGGAAAGGCCCTTTAAAGATCATCTAGTTCCACTTCCCTGCCATGGGCCAGGACATCTTTCACTAGCCCAGGATGCTCTAAGTTCCAGCCTGATCGTGAACACTTCCATTGCTGGGGCATCCACAACTTATCTGGACAACCTATTCCTGTCCCTCACCACCCTCCCTGCAAATTTTTTTTTCCTTATATCCAATCTAAATCAACCTTCTTTCAATTTAAAATCATTGCTCCATGTCCTGACACTACAGGCCTAGGTAAAAGTCTATCCTTCTTGTAAGCCCTCTTTACATGTGAAAAGGCTAAAATAAGGCATCACAGACCTTCCTCTTCTTCAGGCTGGAAATCCTCAGTTCTTTCAGCCTTTCTTCATAAGAGAGGTGTCCAAGCCCTATGATGATTTTCATAGCCCTGCTTGTGAATAACATAACCTTGATCAAATAACAGATATTTTTGGGCAAAGCACTGACTAAAGGAGATCTGGCTCTGTAATTCAACACATTGTGCTGTTGTTTGAGTGTTCTGTCTTTAAAAGGTAGCCTTTTGTATTTTCTTGTAGTAAGCGCATTATCAAAGTAAGAAACAACTCTGCCATTTGTTTCCTCTCCTGATGGAAATAAATTGATAGTCCCTGAATTTTGGGTAATAGTCTGCTGAATCAGGTATATGCAGTTATCTCTGCACTAGGCTTGCTACTTCTGCAATGCCTGGGATATCACTGAACTCCAGTTGGCCAGCTAACTCAGCAACTGAGAAGAAATTTTCAGGTTAACTCAAAATAATTAAGTTCCATTTTGAGAGATTTCCTAACTGTCATCGTGAGCGTGTCAGGAGGAGCCGAAGGTAGAAAGCCACAGCCATTTTTTCAGCTATGTGGGGCCCTGAGGCAGGACGGCTTAAGTTAAGCAACTCCTTTTCGCCACGTCTTGTCCGGGCGTGGCGACTCAAAGCATGAGAAAGCTGAAACCTCCTCCTTCACTTCTCTCCCCGCCCACCTCTCTCCTTTATCTTGTCCCTGCGCTCCACGTACCTTTGATGTAAAGTATCAGTCTGTACTTACCCCATCAGGGCAAGGGGACAATTCTAAAACATTTTAAGATGATGTATGTTCAGAACTGGTTTTAAGCTGACATACTTTCATACTGCAATGCTGCATTGTACGTACATTCACTACAGATCCTGTAGTATGTGCCACAGAAGCATAGAATGGCTCAGTCTGGAAAAAACCTCCAGAGATTATCTGGTCCAACCTTTCATTAGAAGGGGAGCCTAGGTGAAATTATTTAGTACCATGTCCGATTGCATCTTGAAATCCTCCAGTGATGCAGTCATTGGCACTTCTCCATGTCCCTAGGAAGATTGCTCTGGTGAATAATTGCCTAAAAAATGTTTCTTTTTTATGTCAAAATGCATGTTTATATCATATATATAAATTCATATTTTGATATATCCACATACTAATGTCATTACTGCAATGTTATAGTTGTCTTCTAAGACCCAACAAGTGAGGAATTTCCAGACTTCTTCTTTAGCTTGTTTGTTTAGGACCAAGCCTTTTTAAATCTACTTACTGACATTAAGCATGACTAGACCCTCACCAGCTCAGTAGGCCTATTAACACCTCTGAAATTGGGTGACTGACAATTAACCACAGAAATCAGCAGCATTCACTCACTGACTTCAGTGTTCAGGACTGGAATCAGGTATAGAAACTCTTCTACACTTTTTCATGTATTTAATTTAAAAAAAACCCCAAAATAAAGGCACTCAGTAAGACATCAATATTAGGAAAATAGCCATTTCTGCATCCTGAACTTCTGTTTATTAACTGATGCTCTTTATTTTTAACATCTACTGAAAGCAAGTAACACAGAATATTTCTTAAACAGTTTTGCTGGAGGGCCACAAGATACATTGATGGAGGCTTCATCTTAGGAAGGTAAGGTACTCAAAATAATACAATAACACTGGCACCTCAGTTTGCCTAATACTACCTACATTTTTGAAGCTTCTCAGTACCTGGAGTGTTGTACCCCATATTAGTTGTAGTATATATGTCCCTACATATTGTACACAGTCACACTTTTCCCATTTATCATAAATTGTAGGTGATGTCTTCAATTTCTTTAAATACTAAAACGTTGACTTTCAAGAATATGGTGGAAGGAAACACTAACTGTTTTCCTTCCCAATTTAACTAGTATATACCGATATTTCCAAGATAGTGGATTGGTCATTAGCAGCCTTCAGTAAAATGATGATACAATTTTCCTAAACGTAATTTGTTGTATCATTATTCCTCCCTTGAAATGTTCTTTATTTGAGAATAAGAAAGGGTTCTGGAATCTTTGAAATTCAGTGCCCACACAACAGCTAAAAGTAGCTCTTCTACTCTCAGGCACCTACATTATCCTTATTAGGATAATAACAGTAATACTGAGACAGACTTTCATGTGTTCTCTCTTCATTCATCTAACAGGTCCATTACTGATATGTTATTCAAAAACTGCAGATTAAATGGTGATTAAAAGTTTTCAAGAAATTTTTAGGTGACATGTCTTTGTGGTTGGGAAAAAGCATTTAAAACTGTGTTTTCTAAGCCTGGAAGTGTTGGAATGACAGTAACAAGAATCAGGAAAGGAAAGGGATGAAGGGGCTTGTAGTACAAATGGAGTAAGTAAAAAAAAGCAATGGAAGTAGAGGGAACTTTGTAGGACTCTTTGGAATGGCTAGCTCTCTCTCTGCTTTGCCTGTCTCTTCCATCTTGGAAAAACTTTATATTGTGCACCACTGCTCCAGGTGAAAATAGCTGTGCAGAGACACAGGGCATGAGAAAATAACCTATGACTTCTCATTCTGATTTTAGCATGAACTTATTGAAAGTGCCATATTGCAGTCTGTGCTGGTAAATTATTAAGTTCCACAAACTTCATATTTGAATTTACAATTACATTGATAAATATGAAGAGTGTAAGAGCTCATCAATAAGCAAATTCAAGTTAGAAGCATACTTTTTATTTCCTCAAAGCACTTCATAAACAGAGCTTTGTAAACAAAACCATAAATGGCAACAGCAATTCTTTTTAGAGCAAGGTTTGTCCTAGCTAGTACACTTAGAAGAAGTAGGTGTAACTACTTGTTAAGAAGTTACCATTAAAAGCTGGTTAGAATTTTAATTTCAAGCATCCAGCTCATTAAATTAAAATATGGCTAAGCAATAGTGTGGCTTTGTTCCTGTACCAGAATGTAGACATTTAAATATCACAATGTAAAAAACCTGACATACACAGTCATAGCTATTGCAAAAAAAAGTGCCAGTGTAGATTGGTGAGGTGGGTGTACTGTTTTCTGCTCTCCAGCTGACAACACATAACAGCTGTGAATCATGCCTGCCAACCTCTGAGATCCCTGGACACTCTGAAATATGTCAGTCTTGAAAAGTTTTCCAAAGGGACAGGGTGAAAGCAAGTGGGGGCAATGAGCACAGAAGGAACCAGCCAGCAGGTGCACGTGTCCGCCATGCTCACCACTGACCCACTTGGCTCTTCATACTCCCAGTAACTCAGGGAAGTCCTGAGAAACTCCATGTGCCAGCCATGAATCACTGGCATGAATCTTTGCTGGTTACAGATCAGCCAGGCTCTGTGGCAGCACTGAAGGACTTAGGAGGGGAAGTATGTGTTGGTGCTATCAAAATGTTGGCTGCCCTAGAGATCTGGGGGTTTCCAGCTCAGTGTACCACTGAGCCCATGTTTGTCAGGCCTGGGGAATCCTCTCTGTCGTTATCCACAGAGCAACTGGCAGAGAAACAGTTGTTCAGAATGCACCTTTACAACTCTTTGTTAAGGTACTGGGATAGCTCCTCATTTGAGCTCACTGAGACAAAATTAAATCCATAAAATGCTAATGTGAGGAACAAGATCATTTGCTGTCTTCCATCCTGAGGCGCAAACAGAAATGCATGTAACAGCAGGGAGGCTTTCTGGAGCTAAATTTGTCTTCACTAAGGCATCAGCAACCTTGAACAAAAGATTTTGAAGGAAACAAGAGTCTAAGAGGAGGCACTGCTGAAAAGAAGGCTAGGATGAAGTAAATTGTGCTCTGACTCAGTTCCTGTTACTCAGAATCACATGGGCATAAACTACAATAAATTTAAACACGAGAAACAGCTTATTTTGCTTTAAAGAATGATCAGACCCTGGCACTTCTTTCTTATATAAGGCAGGTATCCTCCAACCCTGGTAATACATAAAATCTGAGGAGATGTGGCTATGGGCTACTGTATCTGGATGACCCTGCTCAGCTTCCATCCCCTGGAGCACCCTTCCTCCTCTGAAGGCCTTGCCACTCCATGGCTTGTGCTGTGGGCCCTGATGGCTGGGCCCTGCAGCTTTACAACTGGGTCAAATTGATGTTCTTGGTGCCCACAGTGGGGCACACACCAGGCACCCATACCAGCAGCATAGCTCAGTTACCCTGACATTTCAGGGTGGCAAGAACCATAGGTTTAGATTAGGTATCAGGAAGGAAGTCTTTACTGTCAGGGTGGTGAAGCACTGGAACAGACTGCCCAGACAAGCTGTGGATGTCCCAACCCTGGAAGTGTTCAAGGCTGTCTTGGATGGGGCTCTGAGAAACCTGGTCTAGTGGAAGGTGTCTCTGTCCATGGCATGAGTGTTAAATGATCTTAAGGTCCCTTCCAACGTAACCCATTCAAGGACATTATCTTTTCCAACCCAACCCATTCAAAGACACTGAGGTGCTGGAGCATGTCTAGAGAAAGGCAGCAAGGCTTGTGAAGTGTCTAGAAACGTGTCTTATGAGGAATGGCTGAAGGAGCTGGGTTTGTTTAGTCTAGAGAAGAGGTGGCTGAGGGGATGCCTCATTGCTTTCTGCCTGAAAGGAGGTTGTAGTGAGGTGGGGACTGGTCTCTTCTCCTATGCCTGCACTGAGAGGACATGGAGAAATGGCCTTAAGCTGAGACAGGAGAGATTCAGGTTAGATATCAGAAAAAAAAAATTACTGGCAGGGTAGTCAGGCATTGGAATATATTGCCCAGAGAAATGGTGGAATCAAGAGGCATCTGGATCTGGCTCTGGGTGACATGGTTTGGTGGTTTAGGGGTTACAGTGGTAGCGCTACTGGATGATCTGGATGAGGGGATTGAGTTTACCCTTTGTAAATCCACAGGACAAGAAGCTGGGTGCAAGTGTTGAGTGCTGGGTCCTACACTTTGACAGCAACAGCCCCATGCAGTGCTACAGGCTGAGGGAAAGGTGGATGGAGGGGGGACCTGGTCGTGCTGGTTGACAGCAGCAGAACATGAGCCAGTGTGTGCCCAGGTGGCCGAGAGGGCCAATGGCATCCTGGCCTCTGTACCTACTAATAGTGCGTTCAGCAGGACCAGGGCAGTGACTGTCCCTACTCGGAAGTGGTGAGGCTGCACTTTGAGTTCAGTGACCAGCTCTGCGCATCTCTATTCAGGAAGAACACTGAGGTGCTGGAGTGTGTCCAGAGAAGGGTGATGGAGCTAATGAAGGCCCTGAAGCATAAGTCCTTTGTGAGAAGCAGCTGAGGGAGGTGGGGTGTTTAGCTTGGAGAAGAGGAGGCTCGGGGCAGGATGGCGGGGGGCCTCACTGCTCTCTACAGCTGCCTGAACGGAGGCTGCATAGCCAGGTGAAGCTTAGACTGTTCTTCCAGGCAACCAGCGACAGGACGAGGGGAAATGGTCTCAATCTGATCCAGGGCAAGTTTGGATTGGACGTTAGAAGGATTTTCTTCACAGGAAGGGCGCGTAGGCATTGGAATGGGCTGCCTAGGGNAGCCTGCCGCGGGGGCCCGAGAACCTCTGCTTCGACAAGGACGAGTTCATGAAGGTGCGCGGCGGCCGCCGGCGCTGGAGAGCTGGGGAGGGGCGAGGGGCTTCCTGAGGATGCGGGTGGCGGGCTCCCTGCGGGAGGGGGCGGCCCGGAGGCTCGGTCGGGGTTTTGCGGCTCCGCCACGGCCCTTCCCGCGGGCGGGGGCTGCGAGAAGCGCCGCGGGTGTCGCTGACAGGGGGACCCGGCCGCGCCCGGGTAGCGCCGGGCTCTGAGACCGACGGGAGAGAGAGGCCTCAGTGCTTGGAGAACTTAGAGTAGTTCTCAGTACTGAATTTCGATTCCTGGCTGTTGTTACGTGGTTTGTTTGGTTTTTAAAGGCTCCTGTGTTTTGGAGAGCTAGTCTTTGGGTATTCAGCCCCACGACACTGCGCTTTTCTGCCTAAAACCCGAGAGTTTAACTACTGCGTTAAGAAGCCTTTTGCCCCCTAAAGCTTTAATTTGGTCAACTCATGAGCATATAGAATACTTTATGTAGGGTGTGTTCCTGTGGGAACTGTTTACTTACATCCTCCTCGCTTTCCTGTTTCACTTTCAGGCGGATTTTGATGTTGATCATTTTGTGTCAGACTGCAGGAAACGTGTGCAGTTGGAAGAGCTCAGAGAGGATCTGGAGCTCTATTACAAACTCCTTAAAACTGCTATGGTAGAACTCATAAATAAGGACTATGCAGATTTTGTTAATCTCTCAACAAATCTTGTAAGTGTTACTGGTTGTACTGGGTAGTTCAAGCTTAATGTGGTTCTGCAGGATTTTTATTTTTCATGTGGGAAGTATATGGCTTTTATTTTGGCATTTTATGATTTATGGCATCTTAAACTGAGATCCCTAATCCGTGGCCTGAGACACCATTCCTGTAGAACTTAGCTGCTGTACAGAATTGCTGTTGTCCTGTAGTAAATGTTTTAGATGCATGCATTTTGTCTTGAAACACTGATTTGTTCAGGAGTCAGACTCAGGGCAAACTTTCTTTCAAACTGTCAGCACTTTTAAAATTGAAGGAAATAATTTATTAAAATAGAGTAGCAGTGATAAAAGTAAGGCAGTTCTGAAGGATTCTTTTAGGAATCTTTAGACTTTTTGTATATTCAAAGTATCTTAAAAAAATCTCTGACTTTGTGTCTGAAAATTGTAATTGTTCCAATTATAGGAGTTCAATGACTGAGACTTAACATACTTCTGAGAGGAAAAATTTCCATAGGTGGAAATTTTGTTTATCTTTTGGCTTTGTGTGAAAGCAGTCTCACATCTTTCTGCCTGTGTTTGAGATAACATATTTTTGCATTGAATTTAAGACTGGAAATTATAAAGGAAGTTATGTTTTCTCAGTTCTCTGTCAATGTCTGTAAAATGGTAGGCTTTGTCAGTAATTCACATAACATCTTATCAAAAAAGTAATAAATGTGTTTGTGGTAATTTCTTTAGGTTGGCATGGACAAGGCTCTCAATCAGCTTTCAGTACCCTTGGGACAGTTAAGGGAAGAAGTTATGGTATGTTAAAAAAAAATCATTGTCAACAGCTTGGTAAACTTCACCTCACTCTCATATGATCTACAGAACATCTTCTACTCGAGTTAATATTAGTTACAATAAACTTGTCTTTGAAAATTGATGACTTAGATTGCTAGTAGGAGAAACATTGTGTTTTCAAGCACTTGTATTGCAGTAAATTTATGTTTCCTTGTGCATTTCAATCAAGAGATAGAGTTTCCTAAATTTGACAAGTGAATAGACTCCTGCAAGACAAGTCTATGGAGATATCTTGAAACTGTTTTAATATTTGAGTAGCTTAAAGATGGTAGAAAACTCAGATGCAGCTCAGTCCCTTTATGGACTTATTTTGCTCAGTGTGTGGTTTAACCATGGAACATCACCCTCTTGAAGGTGGATCTTCTTCTGGCTCTTTCGCACTGACTTGGTATTTATGGGAAGGGGCAATTTTTGATCATCTTGTCAGCCAGTTCAGAGGGATGCTTGCTGCATAAATGTGCCTTCAAAATATCACACCCTTCATGTCTAACAGAAAACAAGGTCAGCTAGCACAGAGAAATCCCTATTACATGAAAAATGGTATTTTAAACTTATTTATAACTTCAGTTGCAAGACACGAAAACACAGTGGATTGATTGCCTGTTTTTAGGCCAAGGTCATTTGGTTTCTCTAAGGTGCTAAAAGAGCAGTTCTGGTGGAAATAATTTTATTTGCAGTGGCAATACCTAAGGAACAGGTTCTACTTTCAGTTACTTAGTTGTATTTTTGGCTTTTTCACTTGATGCACTGCAGCTTTTATTAGTTCCATAATCTTATTAATCTGTGTCTTAAATTTAAATATTTTTTTTTAGGTTTTTCGCAACCTTTAAATGGGTAGCATGCTTTACAAACTGACTTTTTCTCTCACAGAGTCTTAAGTCGTGTGTCAGTGAAGGAATTCAAGCAGTAGATGACCGGATGACTAAACAAGAAGATATTAGAAGAAAAAAGGTACAACAGATAAATTACTACCTTTAAAAGATCATGCTTACGATGATTTTGATTTTGCCATTAACCCAGAGAAAATGAAATTTAGAAAGTTCTAGTCTGTCTAGTCTGTCTAGATGCACACTGTGCAGGATTTTGTAATTGTAAAATATATTAACATTTTGGTTGACAGACTTAATATTTTACAGTGTCTAGTTGATCATAAATCTTTGTTTTACTGTAGTTGCCCAAAAATATATGTTCGATATGTTGGATTTTTTTAGTTATAATTGTTCTTGTTTCTGACTGCAGTAGCGTATAAACTTACTTATTATGAGTGGAATTGAAGTACAACTGGGGTTTTCTTTATGGGCAGGAGACACACTAACATATGTCTCTGTGCTTAACTTTGAAAAACATCAGGGATAGGAACAGCTGTCCTACATCTGTGACAAACATTTATTTGTGGTGTTTTATGGGCTTATGTGATCAATACTTCAACTGAGACATGACTCAAGAGTTAAGATAAAGGGAGAAAACTTGAAGCAGCAGAAATCCAAAGAGCTAAGAAACCATCTAAAATATTTTCTTCACATGATGTCAGTTGGGATTGGGGTTAGACATCAAAAGTCTTTTCTTTAATTACAGATGTGTGTCCTGAGACTTATTCATGTTATTCAGTCTGTTGAGAAAATTGAGAAGATTCTGCATTCCCAAGGCACTAAAGAATTGTCCTCATTAGAGGGAAACAGGTAAAAAATTTGTAATGTTCAGTTTTGTTTGTAATTGATGGGACTAACTTAACAACCTTGTTGTTGAAGGTGAATTTACAAGCAGTAGGATATATCTTTAGAAATGTAACTTATGGAATTAATTAGTATAATTTTAGTATCTTCTTGATTTTAGTCTTCTGCAAGCCAGTCATTCACAGAATGTGTAACTCAGACTCCAAAGTTCCAAATTACTCATGATGCTTTCAGTAAGCAAGCTTTTTGAAGTTGGTGTGCAATTACTTTATTTTACTTCATTTTATTGGAAGTCGCTAATCCTGTCATGTCTGAAATACTCTCTACAATTTATTCCAGTGTCATTTGTAAGTGAAACAAAATAGTTTTTCTTGTTTTCCCTGCTTATGTGTAAGTTAAAGGAGTGCTACAAGAACAGCTGAAGGCAGGCAAGGCAAACCTAGTACAAGGAAGGTTTGTGACAAATTCCAGTCAAACCTCTTCCTCTGCCTTTGCTGAGAATTGCAAGATGCTTTCAGCCAGTTTTGGAACTGATGTACCAAGTCACGCACTTGGAAGGCGGGATGCAAGTACAATTTCAGCTGGAGGGAAGACACAGTGTGAGACTGTCTCTTCAGCTCAGTGTGCTGGATCACATGGTAGTGGGGGGTAGGTGTACCAGAAAGCAGGTTGATACCTAGAGGGACAAAAGCAGATGTTTTCAGTCAGGTGAGGCACTTTGCAGGATTTAGTTTGCAATTAAGATCATACTTGAACAGCTGAAAATTTGGCTCATTATTGGGATTGTGTGGACTTGAGAATGGCAGGACTGTTTCTCTGGAGATAACTGTCATTATTTTTGCTATATGACAGAGGGATGGTGAAGGTCACCTGGTGCAGTTTCTGACCTCTTTTAAGACTGACTTTTCATGTGATAATAAAACTGCCATCTAGAAAAAAGTGCTTCCTACTGCTGAGGCAAGAGCTTATGTTCCTCTCAGCTTCTGCTTCACCCACTTCATGTTAGAGCTGCAAAACAGTGTTGATCATGTAGTGTGCTCCAGGCCATTATTGCTTGATTACAATAATCATAGTAGTATCTATCAGAATTCAAAATATTTAAGCTACAAAAAATCGCTGGAGAGCTCTATCTGTTTCCGATGAGCGTGAGTTGGTTTGAAAGAATCTAACTATGTATTCCCATTTTGTATTGCCTCTCTTCTAGTCCACTTCTAACTGGACAAGTTTTAGAGAGAATTGCCACAGAATTTAATCAACTACAATTTCATGCAGTACAAAGCAAAGGAATGCCTCTTTTAGACAAAGTGAGACCAGTAAGTATTGCATGACACTTAACACTTGCACCGTCAAGCAAAGCCAGTATAATTGGAAGACAAATGCCTGTTTCCACAGAGTTTTATTGAATTAATTTACAGAGAAAAATGTGTTTCATGAGATAATTTTAATCAGTTGACTAGAATTATTGCTTTTTCCAAGGACTTATGTCGTGATTGCATACTTCTTTAGGATAGATTACCGAGAATAACAGTAGGAAATACAACAGATATTTTTGTCAGCCTAATGTGTCTTGCAGTTCGTCTGCTTACTGATAACTGAGGCCTCGTTCTAGAGATTTATGTTGGCTTTGTTAGCTGCAGTGTACAGACCAGAATATTAATGACATGTGCCTACACAGTGGCTGGTTTGAATATATTCAAGTTTGTCTTCTCATGAAATTATGCTGGCCATTGCTAATCTCCCAGTATACTGTTTTACCTACTGTAAAAGATTAATTGATGTTTCGGTGAGATTTTTTCTTCTATTCTTTCAGTAGGGAAAGGAAATGAAAACTTGTGCTCAAAGAAAGCTGTGAATATAGAGCTGGGGTAATGCTTGAAGCTGATTACCGTGAGGGTGTTACTCTTAATGGTTTTCAAGCTAGTTAGGTAGGTCAGAGGTCCAGTTTTTCACTTTGTGCCTCTGCCTGTTGGCAATATAAACTTGTTTGGGCTTCAAACATCCATGCAATCATGTTGATACATGGACAGTTTAGGCTCCTCTGGCCACTGAGTTATCAAACTTGGATAATAGCAGCAGTGAGCATGAGCAGCAGAGTAGTGTAGGGAGAACGTTTGTCACGTAGCTTCCTTAATGGTGTTTGCCAGGACTTCTGTCCCGTACCTGTTGTTCCTAAGACTCGTCAGGGTGTAGTTTTCATGACTAGTCAGCAGTTGGGTTCCTGACTTGGCTCGTTCAGTACAAAGTGTGTGAATAATTTTAGGATGGATGGACACAGCACAGCATGTAAAAAAGGAGAGAAGAAAATTGTCTGGCTCTCTTCATAGTTCAACTCTGACTACCTTAATGTGTGTTGCTGAACTTCCCTCAAATACAGAGTTGTGGGGACCATCTTGGGTAGCACATATCTGCAGGTAGTGTAACAGTGAGTTGGATCTAGCAGAAAAGATGTCATGGGAGATCAGGAAAAATGGTTTGCAAAAAGGAAATATTTGTAGTCGGAAGAAGCTGTTTGGCAGAAGCCAGAAGGAATCTAATTGCTTTGGTTTTTGCTAGTGTCACTCAGTGTCATTGGTTAGTGGTAATTTGACAAGTAGTGCTTGGGTACACGCTCTCTGTTTAGTCTCTCACAGTGAGGGATAAATGCTACAATTGTTATCCCTGGTCACTTATTGTAAATCTTTTGTTTATTGTCACATACTGATTCAGTTGCACAAAGGACAATTATTGACTTGTTTCCTCAGGATAAAGCAGACCTGATATAAGTTACTATATAACTTACAACATATAGAAGAAAATAATTGCCTTTAGCTTTATTATAATAAATCCTGTCTTATATAGCATCAGTAACCCATTAAGTTTGTGTTAATGTTCATTCAACATTGGCAGTTATCAAAACTTTTGTACCTTTCAAGTGAGGATAGAAAGCTGATTTAGGTACTTCTGGATGAATTTACTTCAACAGTGATGACAAGGCTTTGCTTTTGGCTTTTTGTGACTATATTTTCTTTTTCTTTGTAGCGTATAGCTGGAATAACAGCCATGTTGCAGCAGTCTCTGGAAGGGCTGCTCTTGGAAGGCCTTCAGACTTCAAACGTTGACATAATACGCCACTGTCTACGCACTTATGCAACAATTGACAAAACACGAGATGCAGAGGCATTAGTTGGTCAAGTGCTTGTAAAACCTTATGTAGATGAGGTATGACATAAAAAAATTCCAATTGTTTTCCAAACATGCTTATTTTTCCTGTGAACCTCCAGCTTTTGTTAGCAGTTTCAAAATGTCTTTGTGCAGAGAACAGGTGAACTGAGCCCTAACAAAATGTCAATTTGGTTGTTGTTGCTATTTAAGAAAAAAAGGACGGAGAAATTCTCTTACCTGCTTGTCACCAATTCCAGGTTATATCCAGTTGGGATTCTTTTTCTTACCTCCATTTTTCTTGGGCTAAAGAACAAAAAATCAAACCTCTCCTGTTTAGGACAGGTTTCCATTGAGTGTCTGCTAAGTGCTGTAACAGCTGCAACAGTGTGGGACATGTCATTTTCCCCTTGGTTTTCTCAGGGTCTGTTCTTTCACCACTTCTGCACCATTCCACCTGTTTATGTAGCAAGAGGCAAATGTGTTCAGACATGTGGAAGAATACCAAGAAACAAGCTATTGTTCTTTTCCCACTGTCTTCCTTCTCTTTATGGCAGAGATAATCCCTTTTCACTGAGTATGAGGTACTGTCCAGACAAACTGATTTGCTAGCTGCATTAAAGGCTTAGCAATGTCATAGAAGATTGTTTGCTTTGGCTTGCCTGTATTTGGGATTGGACCAACCGCCTCAACATTTAGAAGGAGTTTTTACTTTATTCTGGGTTTGATTAGCTTTTACTGTTGCCTGTTAAATAAACTACTTCAGGTGACAGTGGTGTGGCAGTGGGTTGGGAGCCAGACACAGTGGCTCACAAAAAAAAGAAAGGAACTCCTTCCCATTTTTGAGGCTAGTCTTGGCAGTTAAGAGTGCTGCTTTAAAGGAAGAAATAATTCAAGCTAGCAAGTTATACTTGGAAAATATAATTTAAAAAAAGTAATATACTGACTATCCCAGTATTTGAGGTTATGGTGTTTTGTGAGTCTTGCATTACAGCATATTTTATATTTACTTTTCTCGCATTTAACGTTGAGCTGTTCCTGGCAGGTGATGGTGGAGCAGTATGTACAGTCCCACCCTAATGGCCTCCAGGCTATGTACAATAGGCTGTTGGAGTTTGTTCCTCATCATTGCCGTCTCCTTCGTGAAGTGACAGGGGGAGCAATTTCCAGGTAAGTATCTTGGGCTTCTCTCAGCTGCACTGAAGTTACAACAAGTGTCATATGCTTTGAAATCCTTTGCATTATCAGCTTTCATGCACTAATGACTTATCTGACCTTTCCTGAAGATTCACAGTCAAGTGTGATTTCTATCTCATGCCTGTGTTTTTCAAAACAAAACAGTGAGCAGACCTTCCTGATGCTGCAGCCCAGACAGACCTTCAGAGGAAGCAACCTGTATTTCAGTAGTAGAAGTGAGTCCTAGGCATAATACAGTGTTTCAGATGACTTGGTTTTTGGAAGCCATTAAATATGACTGTACACTTCATCCAAGGAGAAGAGCATAATAAAGCTATTAAAATATAAGTTCAGAAGTTACTGAGTTCTTAGTGCACATCAGAAAAGTGGGGATGATCTTCAGAGGTTTGACTGATTCATTGTATGTACTGAAACTACAGATTTAATTGATTCCTGCTTCCCCTGTGTTCTCAAAAAGTGCTTAATTCTTTATGCAATTAAATTGCCTGTTTTCAAGCTTAAATAATTCAGGTCTACTGAATTGTATCCATTTGTTCATCTGTTTGCAGGATGGTTAATATAGTAGACTGCTGTAATTAGCAGAACTATGGATGTAGCCCCTAGGGACTGCAGAATTACTTTTCTAATTAGTCATCCATTGCTTAGCTTTTCATGACTCCTAAGTTTTACTAACATTTTAATTCTTTTAATGCCTCAGCAAGTTTTAATCGTTCTTCTTAATAATGGAATGTTTCTACTTTGTAGTGTGGTGTACTAAATTGGAATTGAATGCTTTTATCTCTTCTGCTCTCAATTTTTAAGTTTTCATAATCAAGGTATCTTTTAATCTTCTGATCAAACATAGTATGTATAAATACCATTTGAAACAATTAGGAAAAAGTTCTTCATTGCATTAGTCACATTATTCCTACTTGGTAGGTCTTGTAAGTTTGGAACTATTAAAACTTGAATTATACCAATAATAATGGGATTTCTGAGCTGAAATGTACTAATTCTCCAGTACACACTTGCAAAATGTATAACTGATAAATTTTTAAAACACTCTGAGCATCACAAAAAAACACCTTGGATTTGATGAGACTGTGGAATTAGATAAGGAATCTTCAAAGGAAGAACCATTTGAGGAAATCAGCATAAATACAGAAAAATCTCATTGCATTTTGTCTAGTGCAGTGCATCTATTTTTTAGTGATTCCTGCCTCCAAATAGAAACCTGATGGTAAAATATAACCATGGAATAATTGCAATTTTTTTTTTCAGTGAAAAAGCAGATATTGTTCCTGGATATGATTTCTTAGTGAATTCGGTGTGGCCAGAAATAGTTCGCGGTTTGGAAGAGAAATTACCATCACTTTTTAACCCTGGAAACCCAGATGTGTTTCATGAGGTAATTAATTTTCATTTTTTCCATTTCTAATTTCTGTGACACACATGAGAATTGAAAGAGTCAAGTTCCCTAACTAACTTTGCCCCCCTGCTGCTTTTGTCTCAATTCATATTGTTGCATGGCTTGCAAGAGGAGGTTATCTCAAACCACTTGGTTTAATTTTCATAGGAATTAATTCTCCCTTCAAGTTTGTTAGGAGAGCTCGTACAGAAGTTACTGGACACCATTTAGTCAGATGAATTAGTGTTCATTTTGGGAGTATCATTGCAACATAATTGAAGGTGGGAGTGGATGACTCCCGTGTTCATTCAAGAACTTCTGTATAGCAGGAGTTGTCACGTTAATTTGAAACGTTAATAATAAATAACCAGGTATTTACCTGGGTTGCAACTTGGTTTTTACTGTAGGAAGATTAAAATAATTCTTTGTTTCACTTCCTTGTTTTAGCTTTTGTTCTCTTGCAGTACTAAAGATTATGCTGTGATTATAAACACAAGTCAACTAAAACCTGAAAATACTTGGCAGCGCCATCAGGTTTAGAAATCAGAGAGAGTATTTCTCTGGTATCACGAGCTTACATTAAATAATGAATTTAAAGTACTGGTCAGTCTTGTGTTTTCTTCTTTGGTAGTGCTGCTCTGTCTCAAAAACGTCATCTTTTACTAATGTTGAAATAGATTTCTTGGTCTAGTATGAAGATTGGCTCTGGCAGTGCTTTACAATATGTCGCAAGTAGAAAATAACAACTTTCTGCTTTTCCTCGTGTCCTGTCTGCTTGTGTTTAACCATGATTACTGAAAATTTGGATTTTTGTCCCCTGGCAATTTGACTTGTGATTAGTGTGACATTTTATTTTCAAGATAGAGATGGGAAGCAGTGATAAATTGTCTGAAGGAGGGCATTGTTGGCGTATCAGGACAGATGACTTAAGGAAATGCTGGCTTGCTGGTGGGGGTTTATAAGGCATGTGATTCTTCATGTGTTCCTGCAAAATTGCTTTCACTAAACACTTAGATACTTTTTCTTGGAATTGAAGATCTCTTTTGTACGGATAGATTGACTAAGTGAAGGCAGGCAGGCATGACTGAGGGTGTTTGCAGTGCTATTTCTAAGAAGCAAATTACATGGATGTTGAAGAAAGCTGTGGTAGTGCCATTAAAGTGACACTGTGGTGTGTTCCTACTCCCTCATGACAATTCTTAGTTCACCATAAAGTTTTAGCCACTCTTCAAGCTTTTACCTTATGCCCTGCATACTGCAGATTGTGAGCCTTTGTTGGGCTTTTGCTGTACGGTGCTGCATGATGTACAGGAGTGTGTTTGTCTTCAGATAAGCTGGATTTGCTTAAAAGACCTGTTTTATATTACACTTTTACTGGCCAACAAAGGCATTGTGTTTATTTTAAAAACCCCATAAAAAACCAGCACCCACCCATGACTTCCAGGTAAATCACGTAGTAAGTCCTAAGTACTTTGCAGGCTGCTTTTGACTACTTAAGTGACTCAGAGGCATTAAACTCATTAAAATATTTTACTTCAAAATCAATACAGGGTTGAAATGCCAAGTGTAAAAATGCTATTACACCTATCTAAAGACTAATAGTTCTGAATTAAGAGGGAGGGAAAAGCCCTTTAAAATTGTTTCTGCACTGATGATGAGCCAAGTAATGCTACACAGATTTTAGATAATAATTTTTCATTTCCATTTTCTAGGTGGATAAAAATGCAGAAAACTCTTCTTCTCATGTTTATTTGCATATGTATCTATGTATAGGTTTAATGCTGAAAAGTTTGAATATATAATAGCAGTATTACCTGCTAAGGGGTTTCGAGGTGTAGAGGAGAGAGAGGGAATTAAACATTTGTTTCAAATCCTTTAAAAATCAGACTGGCAATGTTAAGTATGTTTTGAAAAGTGTTTGTTTGTGCGAGGTGGTTTTAAAAAATGCTTTCAGGTTGATGTGCCCTTATTTGAGTTAGGTGTGTGGATTTATGGGTATTTGAACAGAATACTTCTTCAATCCCGCAACATTCATTTAAGTTTAGATTTCTCTGATTGAAAACTGCTCCATTTTGGTTCCCTATTTTACTTCTCTTAAATAACTGTGCAGTCAACAATCCAGTCCTAGAAGCAGAAACAGGAACCAATCTTGCAGTTAGTTCCATTCCTGAATATAATGTTATCAGTACAGAGATAAATGTCTCTTGAGGTGCCTTCTATTTTGAAAGTAATAGGTCTTTATGTAGTGTTTGGTTTATATCTCTGACTTAGCCTTACGGTAGTAGAGCATTAACACCTTGTTTGCCCTTTCACAATGCTGTTTTTTTTATCTAAGAAAGGAGGCCTGAAAAAGAACTAATCTGTCATTCAGTCTGGGTCTAACTCCTCCCATACCTTTTATGGGTTCATTGTGTTATAAATACAACCAGGTTAGGAGAAAAGAAATTACTTAAAAGCTTTTGTGTGTATTTTTCAGAATACTATCTTGACACTGAAACTGCCACATCACAAGAAAGATTTTCCATAATTATACCTTTAACAGAAAGTTATGAACTTACTGAGGTACAAAATACAAAAGCATCCCCGTGGCAGTTCATGTCCTCTGTTCACAGGAGAGTTTTTGAGAGCAGATGCTCTAAGCAGCAGCGCAAGGGCTTCTCCTGATAATGTTTTACTGCTTCACAGGAGGTAAAGTCACATCACTCCCATAATGCTCTGGATTATGGATTGAACCCTAACGCTGCAGTGAAGTCAGAAGTGCTGAGAGATTCAGTCAGTCTTATTTCATTAATTCAGTAGGGGATTTATGAGAATATATGATAGGTTTTATGGGTGTTTCCTATTTTTTTAATAGGAGAAACTTCGCACAGAAACCAAACTAGTTTTCATTCCATAGAAGTAATTTTAACTGCAGTTGTGTTTTGATTTTAAATGCATTCATAAGTTTTGTGGTCTGTTAGCAAGGTCTGTTTGGTATGAAATAACATTTTTTGTACTGTTTTACTTCTTGTTTTCACCAAGTGCTTGGCCTGCTTTATGCATGATTTAATTTATGATTTCACTATTTTCAGTGTTCTCATACTGTTGAATCCAAATCCACAGTGTGTTTGGGGATTAATGTATGTTTTTTTGCTTGCAACTAACTTAATACTATTCATAAACATCATATTAGAAGCATACACTGGATGAAGATAGTTTATCTGAAAATTTTTGAAGTTCTTCAGCATGTATTTGGTATTTGCGAAACATTTTCAGGGAAACGGATCCAGAAATTCTTATAATACAGATCCTATGTAACAGACAGAAATGTTGTGCTTCCATTCTCGTGCATGGTTGTCTGTGTGTAGTTCTGAGTTTCATTCCTGATTGTTTCTCTTTGTTGTGTACTTTTTTCTGCTGCACCTGGCTCTGTTAGTACTGTGCAGCACCACGCCAGTGCTTGTGTTCAGAAATACGAATCTGGTCAGTTCTGCTTGGTCAGCGTGCTTGGACAGTTTTATGCTGTTTAGAAGTGTCGTGGGCTAGCTTTTGTTACCATGGAGTAACACTTTCTAGTTAGTTTGGTTTTGGTTTCGCTGCAGTCCAGGCTGTTAGCCTTGTATGATTAGGTGACGGAGGACAGTGTCAGCCCACCCTGAAGCTCGAGCTTAGTTGTAGCATGGTACAAGAGTTCTGCTGAATGGGGGGTGGCCTTCCTTCTTTGCTGGGAGCCTTTGTGTGATCCGAATGCTCCTTCTCTCCCTGCAGAAATACACCACCAGCATGGATTTCCTACGGAAATTTGAACGACAGTGTGGCTCCCAGGCCAGTGTGAAACGGTTAAGAGCTCATCCCTCTTACCACAGCTTTAACAACAAATGGAATTTGCCTGTATATTTTCAAATAAGGTTGGAATGCATTTTTTTGTTCACTCTTTCAAAAGCAGGTTAGTCACAGTGAGATGATCTGGCTTAAAAGTCACGCCTCCTCGTTGTTCAAAGTCTCACTTTTCAACAAATCGTAGTGGAAATCAAACTAAGAATTTAATTACTATGTCAACTTTTATATATCTTTCAACAATTTAGCAAAAAACCGCATAACTACTCTTCAATATGTACTGTGTTGTTATACCAGATTTGATAAGCTACTTGTAAGACTTTCAGGAACAGACCTAAATAAGTTCTGAGCTCTTGTTTCAAATTGATGTTTATTTTTAACGTGTCACTTTTGTGGCCTTTTTTATTGCACAATTCTGTGATTTGGCAATAACACTACCATAGTCACATTTATATAGTTTCTTTAATCCAGGGTGAATCTACACTTGTGCTGAAAAATTCCATCCAGGAATTTTAGGAGTGGTAAAGTTAATATAAGTGACAGGAGTGTGGGGCTGGGAGCTGGGCCTTGGTGTTTTGGTGGTTCGTGGTGTTCTGTAAAACAGTAGTCACAGCATCTGTTACCCTGGTTTGGCTTTCTGTTTGCACATCTGTTCCTGCAATTGTGTAGTGAACTGATATGGATCTGTTACTCAGGACAAAAAAAAGACTGATGTTAAACTCCAGTCAATTTCCCCAAACCACTTAACTGTGCAAATATTCATGCTGGCCCAAGGGAAGGGACAGGAGTATTCACTGCAGAGTGGTGCACAGACTAAAAGTGTCTGTGGAACTGCAGCCAGTATGAACTTTTTAACAGATATTATCATTAATAGTTCTCTGTGTCTGCCCTTTTTGTTTCAAGTGCAGCTTTTCTGGTAGAAGACCAATTGATCAGATTTTGATAATCTTGCTCATAAAATTGAAATGGAGCTTCAGCATATTATTTCTCTTCAAAAATGTTTCCCATTAACTATTCTGAGCTCTGATTGATTAAACACTTCTAAAAATCATTTTCCTTTAATTCAAGATTACCGTAAGTCTAAATAGTGTACTGTTTTGAGAAATGTTTGGATAACAGCGTCTGATTCATCTTAAACCATATTATTCCTTTCTATTGGAATAATCTGCTAACTTTGGTAAGTGCCCATGAATTCTTTAGTGCATAATTGTGAAAATAATGCAACATGCTAATTATATATATCAGGAAAGCTTTCTCTTGATGTGTGTTAATACCCTTTAAGTCATACAAGATTTTTATTAAACTGTTATCTCACACTTCGGCATTTATAGTTAAGATTGTTAGGTTTTTTCTTTTTTCAATTACAGAAATTCCCCAGAAAAATCAGCCACTTCTAAAGCATTTAGAAATTATCCTTTGAGGAACAGATGGATGTTCAGGCATTTCTTCTGTAGCAGTGCTGGCACAAAGAGCACCAGTAACTCCTTCCCATGTTCCGTTCTTTTGGTTATGTCAGTACAGCTGACTGTGGAACTGTAGTGACCCCCGCACTGGAGAAATTATTGCCTATGTAAGAAATACTCAGAAAAAATTGTGTCACCCTTAAAAGTCTGTTTTCTAATCCTTTTCACCATCAGACTTAAAGACACTGGTCTGTTGATGGAAGCAGTGCACAGGCAGAACTGAGGTTTTGAAGTCGTTTCACAAACATGTTTAGTTGCTAAATACTCATCTTAGTCTATTAGGAGTTTAAACAAAAAAAGCTAGGTGGGCCCCTGTCCTGATCCGGAAATGATAGTTAAGAGACTTTAAGAGAAACCCTACAGGTTTGTAATTAGTAAGTTTGACAGGAAGACTTACAGAGTTATTAAATGATGCACATAAAAGCAAAAAAAGAGGAAACCAGTGACAACAGAACTTCCTACCTACAGGGGAGCTTAAAATGATGCAAGTATGGAAAAGTATCAGAGGTTTTAATAACTTTTGTTATACCTAAAAAATTTTGGAGGTGTCACTTTGGTTTGGGGTTTTGGGTTTTTTTTTTGCTTTGAATGGTGATTTTTTTAAAAAAGGGTATTTTGAAAAGGAGAATTAAAAAAAAAGAAAATGGTGTCCTTGAGGAACTATTGATTTTTCTTAGGTACAGAATTATTTGCAAAACCTTATGATACCGCTCGTTAACAAACATGTAGAAAGCTGGAGCTCCAGTATCAGATGACATATCTGAAGGTTAAAGAAAGTATGTTTTAATTTGTTTGCTTTTAGTTTAAAAACAGTAACAAAACCAAAAAAGCTTCCCTCCTGGAAAAGCTGAGGACTTGTCACTCTGTGAGCTGTCATGTTGATAATGTTTGCAAGCATAACTTCAATAATATCCCAAAGTATAAACTTTGTATGTGTCTGTAAAATGTCAAACGTTCTCATTCAAGTGTTTGAATGCTGGTGTTAAGCTGGGCAAAAATAACCCAAGGTTTAAAATTTGTGTATGGCCGTTGATAGCACCTTGAAATAATACTAAAGTAAACATTGAAGAATGTTTAGGCATTAATCTAAGCAACTGTTGAATCATGATATTCAAAATTTTCTTTCTCTCAGATTCAGAGAAATAGCAGGGGCCTTAGAAGAAGCACTTTCAGATACACTAGAGGAAGCACCAGGTAAACTTTTATTGCAAAAAAATATTTATTGTAAAGGAATCAGTTGTGTAAGTAGCAGTGATCACTCTGTCTCTTGAGTATTCAGTAACATGCATCCCGTGGTTCACATGAGCTTCCTGATTTCTGTTTAACTGATCAAACAGTAAAAAACATCGTGATAGAGATGGCGATATGAGAATTCTGTTCAGCGATCACTTTGCTTACTAAACCCCCCCTCTTCAGCAGCTGTCATTAACATATTTACAGAACTATCCACTCAGTGCAAGAAGTTACTAAGATTTGACATCCTCTAAGTGACAACCAAAAGGCTATACTGTGTTATTGGGGCATATTTTTCTTAATTGTAGCACTGTGTAGAGGTGAAAATGACTGTTGGCAACATTTAGGGTTGCTGTCATTCATAGTGTTGGTGTCTGCTCCAAAAACAGATGCTGATTTATGAGGAGGTATGCACAGGAAGAGTAAGAGTGGAGGACATAATCTGATACATGCATTAGAAGCGTATTGTAATCAGAAGAACTCATTTCAGCTAACAGTAAATACTTCTGAAGAACGTAGCTATGAGCCAGCTAAATGCATGTGTGTGTGTATCCACACATGCCCTCTGAAGCAAACCGGAAGAAAAAAATCCTAATGGAGACAAAGCATTTAAATCTTACCACTTCAAGGTGTAGGCCTGGAACTTGCAGATACATGCCTTATCTTTCTAATTGTATTCTCTAAAATGTTACTGTGTAAACTGCTTTAAAAGTATTTTGTTTAAATATGGATATTTGTACAGTGTTTTAAATAAATATTTATAGTAACTATCTCATATAACTGGGAGAGAAGCAATAATTTAGTACTAAGGGAGTATTATGTTATGGCTGGCAGGCATATCTAATGTAACTTCTTCAAAAGACTGCCAGAAATTATTTTGGAAATGTTATTTCCTGAAGTGAGTTATTTGGCCAAGCTGTTTCTGCCTTCATTGCAGGCAAATTCTCATTTCTTGCTTTCTCCTGCACAGCTACGGCAAGACTATAGTGGAATTTGAAATCTAAAGCATTGAGGAGATAATATTTTAGAAGTTTTCTCAGGCAATGTTTAATACATTATTATCTTATGATTGTATCTTTTAGGAAGACTTGACTTGACTTAAAATTTTAAGTATTGGGTAATACGGTTACACTGATGTTGCATCTTTTGAAAACTTGCTTAGGAACTTGACCTTTGTTGCCTAATCGTTTCTAGCTGGGAGCTCGTTCTGTCTCTTGGCCACTCACATGGTCTGGATGAGTCTTGTGAAGTGCTGGTCAGATCAGATGTTTTTACCGCTTTTAGCGCACCGCCTGTGGAAACTCAGCCTGCAGATCTTGGCACGCTACTCGGTGTTCATCAGTGAGGTGAGAGAGCAGCCTGCTTAAGGGATTGGTGATGGGGTATGTCCATCAAAAAGAGACTTTCTGAAGCAAATTATGTGTCCTCTTTTTAAGAGTTTTTTTTGGAAGTTAATGGTTTTTAACCTTCAAGCACTTCGCGAGTTTGGCTTATAAAACATATCGCTGCAAAATACGTGATTAGTCACAAATATCAGTACTGTTGCAGTGCTGCTGTCCGGTGGTTGCCAAAGCTGTACTTCATGCTGCTTAATGCCGCCTCTGTCACTGAAACAAGAAGCCAAAACCTTGGTTTTCTTCTGTTTGTGTGTTATTGATAGAGTGAATGAAGTTGTGAAACAGAGCCAGTTGGAAAATAACCCTGCAAATAAGAAGGAGTAATATCTAGATCAGTTGTTTAGTATTGAGAATGTAAAACTGAAGTTTCCTGGGCAGCTGACTCAGCATCAGTGATCACTGCTGAGCAGCGAAACTGTGCTTTGCTCTTGTACTGCCTGCTCCCAGCCATACAAGTGAGCCCCTGTTTCTTGTGCCATAGAGAGACAGCGCAACAGAATAATTGGGATTTGAAGAGATTTCTGAAAGTCATTTGATTCCAATTCCTCCTCAAAATAGGACCAGTTTAGATGAGGTTGTGCAGAGCCTCTTTAAGTTGAATTTTGAGTATATCCAAAGATAGTGATTGCACTCTTTCCTGGTCCAATGAGTGATTGCTTTTTTCTTCCTATTTGCCTTTTCCTCCTGTTTGATCAGAATTTCTCTTCCTGCAATACATATCCATTACCTATTACTCTATTGCTGTACCTCAAGGAAAAATACGATTCTGTCTTCTCTGTACATGCCCCTTCCTTAGTTGAAGACAGCAGTAAGATCTCCATTTATAATTTCTTTTGTGACTCAGTAACTTAGTTCTCTCAGCAAAATTAGCTCTTGGAAAGTACTGACAAATATCAGATTTAAAACAGAGTAGTCAGGGGAGCACTTGCCTGGCAGCAGAGAGCTTGAGGAAGTGGGAGAAAAGAGTTGCTTGACAGCAGGATTGCACTGCCCTCTACTAACCTTAGTTAGACAAATTTGTTCTAAATCGTCCAACTTTGTAGTGCACTCAAATTTTTTTAAAATTTACTTTTTACATTATTTAGTAATGATTTTTGGTAACATCCCTTGAAGGTGTAGCATTCTAATGCTGAAGTCTTACAAATCCCTTATATACTGTTTCAGTTTGTCCAGCTTTAACTGCCTTCACTATTGCTAGGGTTCACACTTCGATTTGATGTTTCAGGTTTCTGTGAGGCCTGTTTCCAGTGAGAATACAAAGGAAAGCAAAAAACCTGTACCAGTTGGTAGAAAGGAATCCTCTTTAAGTCTCAACCCCAGTGAGGACCAAGGGAATGGATCTTCTCCAGAAAGTCTGCCATTGTCTTCTATATCTAGTACTCAGCTGATATATGTTGCTGCAGATCTGGACAAACTCCAGGATCGGGTTTGTGCTTTTGTCTTTACTTAGAAAGAATCTTCATTGATGTTTTTGGCATCTTGTAAAGACATTCAATTGTTTAAAATAATGTACCATAAATTTTTTTGAATCTTAAATGTTAAAACTTGGGGTGTCTGATACCTGAAATACATGGCCTACTCTGTGCTTATTTGGAATGGCAGATTACGGACAACCCACTTCAGGTATTTAAATTCTTTTTATCAGTAGCTATTGTATTTAACTCCTAAAATAATACCTTTCTACAATTTTTTGGTGTGAAGTGTCACTCTGCCAATCTTACCTTTTCTAGTAAAGTCTCTCTTGCAGCTTGGACTGGGGTGCAACATTCAGCTTTAGTGTTATCTTCTCTTGTAAGTGCTGGTTTTAGTGCTGGAGGTTGGAAAAGGTTTTATCATCATGATTATACTTGATTAATGATTCAGAATCTTGAGGAGAGATGTATGGTGTTAATTGTCTCCCAGCAGGGGTGATTCCTGTGTTTTTATTTCCAGTAAGGCTGAATTGTCTGTAATTTGAGAAGTTGTAAATTGCAGGTGGATTTTGTTAAGTCTAAATAGACTTAAAAAAATTTAGACTTTTGTTAAGTCTAAATAATTTCCTCTGTGTACAATGGTACGGTCGAAGATTTAGTGTGTGAGCCTAAATTCCTGTGCATATTGTAAACTTCTAGTATTGATTGCATAGAAATGCAGTAAAACCATAGAAATTGAGGGTGTCTTGTGATGCACTTCAGACTTAATAGGATGTATGAAAAGTAATTAAAATGTTTGTAACATGAATATATCTCTCTTGATTTTGGGTTGGTTTTTTCAGATTCCTGACATCTTAGACATGATTAAACCAAAGCTTGAAATGATTGGCTTCAAGAATATATCTTGCATTGCAGGTAAAACTGAGAGGCTCCTTCCCCTTTCTCCCAAATCCCCTCTGCCAAACAAATGAAATCAACTTTTACGGTTTCATTGTTTAGGATGTAAATACTTAATGAAACTTGCCTTCTGTTTAAATTGTTAAATAGAAACAATCTTGAACAAACTTGTTGAGTCTGGAAAATGTTTAACGATTAAAATTGAATGAGTCCAACATGCTTTTAGGATTTTTCTCCAGAAAGTGTGGATTTTATCCTAGAAGATTCATATCATTGAACTTTTGAAAGAATTAGGGAAGAAGATGTAAGGGGAGGCTTTCCATTATCCAGTTGAAACAAAAATGTTTTTCTAAAATGACTGTTCTCTCTGAGGCCTGATGAGTTCATGTGAGGCAGAGTGTTATCAAAGTATCATAGTTAAATACTTTTCACTTCGGAGGGTAGAAGCAATTCAGTATTTTAGCCTCCTTTTTTCTTTATGGGTTTGTATTTTGGGTTGATTTAGTTTTTGAGTTTGTCTCTTTCGTTCATTTGTTTGGTTTTTTTAATCTGATCATTGTTTATGTGAAATATGGAGTTTGATTTTAATTTAATAATTAAAGCTAGGCATGTAGCTGCATGAGTAAACTAGTCCCTGTCTGCAAGTATAGCCAGAAGTTCTGGATCATGAATTGCACTGAAATCTCTAAATCAGAACTGCTGGTAGATGTCCAAGTATATTAGAGATGTAGGAGCTTGTGCACGTCCCCTGCTCAGTAGATGGCCTGTTGCCAATCATGGCTTTGAGTTCAACATATTCCAGTCATTCCATCGGGAATTTAGAGAGAATTTCGCAGTTTCTTCGGAAGGTCAGATCCTTTTGATTCAAGCCCTCGCTTCACTGGTAATACTGGAAAAACTTTGAATCTGGAGAATGTTACTTTACTCCATTTGTCTTTCCTTGCCTCTGTGTTTCTGGCTGAGGAATGGTTGGTGTTACTGGCAATGCTTTATAAATGGCTGCTGTGTATTTATTTGGGAAGCATATCCTGTACTTGACACCAGATAGTGAGTGAGATTTGGAGGATGAGTGTATTCATATAATCTGTCTTGTGATTGGGCAGGGTAGCTCAGTTTAAACTTCAGTATTTTTACTTTAATAGGAGCCTTGGAAGATTCAAAGACTTCTCTATCAGCCTGTGTGCCTACCTTGAATAACAAGATTGTTCAGGATCTCAGTGAGTCATCCTTTGCATACCTGAAGAGTGCTCTGGAAGTTCCAAGATTATATAGGAGAACCAACAAGGTCAGTGCTGCTTGCAAATGAAAAAATAAATCTCAGAAGGGCCTGTGCTGAGATTGTTATGAGTTCTTCAGGCCTGTCTGTATCTGCTTAACATAGCCCATGACAATGTCTTCAACCTAGTGAAGTATAGTACAAAGCTGTAGATATTTTAACAAAGCTGTAATAGTCTGTTTTGGGCACTGAGTCTGCTCAGCTTTCTCTGGAATCAGCATGAGCAGAAAGAGTTTTCAGGACCATACCCTGCTAATAGGAGTGGCTGGCACATGCATCTCTGAAAAAGCTTTGGGCATTTTGAACCTTGTTCTATATTATATCACACTGTACAACGCTACTGAATAATTTTGTGATGGTGTCTTTCCTGTGTATAATGATCTCTTCATTGACTTGTCTTAAATGATTTATGTATCTCTTTGCTTAGGTACAGGCTTAACATTTTTAACATGTGCTAGAATTGGGGGTTGATACTTTCAGTAAGTAAATGACTGGTTCCTTCTTCCCCAACTTGTTTCCCTGTCATCTACCAGGAGGTGCCAACTAAAGCTTCACCTTATGTTGACAGTGCTCTTAAGCCCTTCTACCGACTGCAGAAAGACTACAGAGATACCTTGAAGCAGCCCATGATTCATCAGTGGTTGGAAGGTGCTCTCTCTGAAAGCACACAGAAGTAAGAGAACCATACAGAACATTGTTTGCGTTAGTCAAAAACTCCGATGTCCATTGACCAGGCACAGAAAAAAACCAAAACACTATGAATTAACACAACTGTAAGAAAATCAAAATACAGCACTCTTTAGGTTGGATATATTTCCTTGGATTTACTCTTGTGTTGTGTATTCAGCAGATGAAAAGCTAGGTAGGGAATCCAAAGACCTGGCTCCTGCTCAGATCTGTGCAAACCATGACATGGTGGGTAATGCATTTGAAAAATTGGTTAGTTCTGGGAATGCAACTAAAGTGAACTAAAGATGTGCATTTTGTTTCAGAATTGATGTAAGACCTTAACCTCATGTTACTTTCAATGAACAGTGATTGAATTTTCAAGAACTTGAGTTCTACTGTCTTTTAAGTTTTTTAATGTATGTAATGATTATCCAACAGTTTAGTGGTTAAAAAAAAAAAAGCTTTGGGCCTTTTAAACTGCTGAAGAGCTAATCATTCACAGTTTTAGTAAGGCAGTCATAAAGAAATACTTTCTTAGCAGATCTCCTGTTTCCTAGTTAGCATCTCGAGGGCTTTTGAACATCAGTAGTCATATGCATTAGGTTCCTTACTGGATTTTTTTCCCATTCATCTAGCTGCAGTTTAAATTCTTACTGAGCAGGGATGTTGTATTCTGTGAGTTCTGCCAGTTAAAGCATGTAACATGAGAAAGAAATACTTCCTTTTGTTTGAAAGTTCTGCCAGAAAATTTCACAAGATACCCCCTAGTTTTTGCATTGTGGACAGTTTACTCTTCGTGGTAGCTGTATTTTTTTAATATCTCTAACCTTGCCTAAAACTAACAGTCACCTTAGCCTATTTTGATGGGGTTTTTTTCTTTTCCCATCTTTATAGTTTTGCTTTGTTGTTTTTCTTTGACCTTTTTGACCATAGAAGATAATATCAGAAGAATCCATGCAGGTTAAAGTATAATGTGTGCTTTCTGTCTGTCCTTACATGGTTTTTCCTAATAATTCTTTCCGTATTATATTGTCTGTTGGCTGCTGCTGAGCATAGATTGATTTTTTTCCTGAGGTTTAACCACATAGTAATACTGAGGTTTTAAACCATAGTCGGAACACAAGTTCTTTCTTGCCCTTTGCCTCCTTATGCCTCCCTACTCTTCCTCTTCTGGTACCTTTCAGAATAGACTTAAAATTGTAAGATAATTTTGCACCTTCACCAACTGTTTTTAAATTTTTTCTTAAGTATTTTGGACAAGGCTAAGCTTAGACTGGTCTTGACTGCATTGGTCATCTTTGTTTTGCACAAAACCTCTTTTTTCAAGCTTGGTGTCTCTTAACCAGTTTTTAATGCATAGAAAGAAGCTTATTGTTAATCCACAGCATTTGTTAAATAATATTGCTGAAGAACTGCAAAGATTCCTGTAATCTGAAGCCACTCAATGTTATTGAGCTAAAATATCTTAGGGTGAATTCTTGTCTGTCTCTCTACATCTCTGTGCCTGGTTAGTCTTGCTTTTAAGGCTTCAGTAAATCTGGTGACACCACGTAAAGTAGCTGTTTTGTAGTTCGTTGGACCAAACTAGAGCTTTTTTGTCCCCCAAAAAGCAGTTCTTCACTTTCCAAAACTGAATTAAGTTCTAGGTTAAACATGGTGGCAGTGGATAAACACCAGTAAGACTGGCAGGTTCATTTCTTAATTCCTTAAAGTTTTCTGTCAAATTCTGTTTTCGTCGTTTGTTGCCGCTCTGTCCATCATTTTGTTTTAAAATGTCTTATCACTGACAAGAGACAAGTCAAAGAAACTGTATTTCTTAAATGGAGGAATATTGTCCTTTCTTTATTGAGAATACAGATGCAAATAATTAATTTCTTGCTGTAATAATACATTCTTGCATCCAAATTAAAAAAAAAACAGAAAAGAGCATAAACTAGTTAAAAATCACTGGGGGCTAGATTAGCTTAAACGCCAGAAGGATTTGGGAGTAGAACAGAAGTAGGACTTAATCACAAGTGAGTGGGACTAGGAAATACCAAGATATGAACAGAGGACATGACTGACTTTTACTGGAATACTTTTGATTTTCATAGAATGGTATCGTGAAACAAGTTTCCATGGCACTGACAAACACTTTTTCTTTAGCCATCCCTATCTAATTACCCTTTAAAAAAGCTTGTCTGATTTCTGTTGCCTCCTTGTTTAAAAGTAATCATCAGGAAGATTCTTTCAACTCTTTTAGTTCTTAGAATAATAGTTTTCATAGAGAAAAGTCTCTTTGAAAGTTAGATATTTTAGCAGATTACAGAACATAGCTGTAACTTCTTTCATGGATCTCTTAATTTCCGCTTGTTGCTCTGTTTTCTCTTCTTAACTCACTTTCCTGGGCATCTGTTAGTTTGTGTGATACACTCTTCCCACTTAGGCATGGGATTTCGGTCCATAAGGCTTTTTGAACTTTTGTTGAGTACTTGATATGTGTACTTTGTTTGATTCTATGCTTTCTTTAATGTGGATCCCACTCTGTGGGCGGTGGTGTTTAATTTTATCTCTACCATTTCTAAGTTAGGGTTAGGGTTCTTCTGACTTTTCCTGCCAACTTCCGGACACTCCTGTTTAAATCAGTTTCTTCATTTTAGAAATAGGCATTTCTTACTGGTGTGCACATGTGCGTTCTCATATACACTTTTATAACTTGCCTAAAAATACGTGGGTTTTGGTCTGTCAGGCTGTTATTCATGTCCTGTTTGTAAAGGCAGTTTTGCTCAATATTCTATTGATTGTTAAGAAGGACTGATTTTGATTGTTTAAAATTGAGCAGTCGCATTCCTTGGTCACTATTGAGTACAAACATCCTGAACAAGTCAAAAACATTGTGATGAGGTGTCTTCAAGACTGAATAGTAATCTTCGGAGTAACCTCTGGAACTAATAATGGAAATACTGATCAATTGATAATGCTAATAAGTAACTTCTCTGCAAGGGAAGCCATTCCTTCTGGTATTGTTCAGCAGGGCCAGTGATGTACTTCTGTTTATGAAGTAGACTATTCCGTAAAGTGGAATTTTTTCTTTCTCATTAACCTTCCTTAATTTAGGTATTATGAAACTGTATCTGATGTGCTCAGTTCTGTTAAGAAAATGGAGGAGAGTCTAAAAAGGTTGAAGCAAGCCAGAAGAACTGCAACTTCAAACCCTGTTGGTACAAATGGGGGCATGAGTGATGATAACAAAATCCGACTGCAGCTGGCCCTAGACGTCGAGTATTTTGGAGAAGAAGTAAGTTATGAGAAATGAGTTTTTTGTTATTAATAATGGTTTGGGAAGGGAGATGGAAGAGGAAAGGGAGCCTTGACTCAGATTTTGGTCTTGAAAGCTTTGCTCATGTGGGTTTGGATTTTTGCTTTGCATTTTCACATTTATATAAAGGAGACAATTTCAGACCTTGGTGATTATAGATACCACTACAGCAGTGCATACTTTCCTGTCTTTTCTCATACAGATGCAAAGCTTGTGTTTCTTACTGCTCAAAATTCAAGTAGTGCTCTGTACTTGGTAGCATTAAGAGGAAACACTGTGTTTACAGATGAGAGGGCAGGGACCTGACTTAGGTCTGATAGAAACTTCTTTATGGCCCTTTTTTGTTTGCCTTCTGTCGGGGTTTCTCCAGCCTTGACTTTCTGCATGGTCAGGCTCTGTTCCCAAGAGTTGTGAGGATGTCAGCCTGATTTGTTGTGCTGCACAACTGTAAGTGCTTTTCAGTGCCAAATATGAGATTTTAAATAGCAAAACATTCCAGGAAATATTCCAGGAAATATATGCAGTAGTTACATTAAATTGTATAAGCATACTGTTTTGTACTCCTTTATTTCTAAAAATCATATCTCGATATAAACAAACAAACATCCAACTAAGAGTTCATATCATTAGTTGCCAAGGAGTTGTCTTTGATCTTGTTTATGTTGAGATGCTGTTGATGCATTATAACAGGTAGATTGAGTCTGCTTGTGTGTGAGCCGATGCTTTTCTCAGATATGAGACTAATCACAGTTGGGTGGAACTATGGAAATCCTACTAACAAAAACTATTATTTGTCATTTTTTGCTTGGGGCCGAGCTGTTGTTCTTCTTTTCCATCACTGCAGTGTGAATTTAAGCTGAACTGGGACAGATTATTTATAACCATTTCGGAGATGTTTTGGTACATGTGACTATTACAGAGAGTTCCAGCAGCAAACACCTTTTCAGAACCACTTCATTATGGTTTTAGTTAGACCCAGATTTTTCTGCTTCACTGCACTCTTACATTTTTCATGGCCATATTAGTCTTATTTTCAGAGCAATAGATTTCCTGGCTAAGAAATTACTTGCAGCAGCCTCTGTAATTGTAGAGTTGTTTTCGTCTCCCAGGGAGTTCAAGGCTAGACCCATAGGCTCTTACAGCTTATTGAAATGTTTTCACTGTCGTGCTGTTGGCTCTTCTTGGATGTATTCACGCTGATCTTTAAAGTACTGCCCAGAAACTTCATTTGGAGTTGGAAAAAAAAGAATCAATTGAAATCAATGCATTAAAACCAACTACAGCCAAGTTTCTCTTTCTGATTGCTTCACTGGGAAACTTCCAGCTGGCTTTAGTTACAAGTTGCCTAGAAGATGGTGAAATGTTTCCCTGCAAGACACTTCTGTAACTGGAGAGACTTAACTGAGCAAAGTTGGATGCAAATTTTTTATAGTATGCAGTTGTGTTTTTTGCCACATGTCAATGCAGGACAAAACATAGGCTTTGCTAAATGTTTTAAGTAGAATAATTAGTGGGGTTTTAATGTTTTAAATAAAATTAATGAGTTTTCTATATCTTTTTAGATACAAAAGATGGGACTGGAAACAAGCAGCATAAAAAGCTTTTCAGCCCTTGCAGAGCTGGTTCTAACTGCCAAGGATCAGGTTACAATGGAACCATCCTAGATGTTTTTGAAAGCATGTGATGGAAGATAAACAATGTCCCTAAAAGAAAGAAAGAGACTTTAACTCTTCTTTGTTTTACCAAATAAATAGCAATGAAGTGCTTCCTAAAGTATCTTGAGCAGCAAATCAGTGTATCTTCTGCCTCGATAAACTTGCTTTACCAAAAGACTGAGAATTTATCAGTTATCCATTATATGGAGAGCAATCAAAGTTCTAAACTTTCTACTATAGAATAAAAGTAGAAGAATATGTTTTTCTTCTTTTTGTTGTACAGCTTGAAATGGACAAGAATAAAGTTGTGTGTTGAAAATAATATGTAATAGTCTTCCTAACTTTTGATGTTCCATATATTTTCGAATCAAATGTATTGATGGCTGTGTTACAACCCGCCCCAGAGGCAAAGTAACTGAGGTTCTTGTTAACAGAACCCTTGATTAGAGTGAAAGGACACTGAATGACCAGAGTTTATGTATCTATATGTATATATAGAGCTATATTTATTATACAGATCTCAGGTTTATTTTAGAGCAGTTTGGTTGCAATGGAAGAAAGGTATGTAGCTGTTTTGGTTATTGTCTATAAAAATAGAACAATATGAAAGTATAAAGATATCACTTAGGAAAATACAGAGGGAAAAGAGAGAAAGAGAAAAAAAGCATATGAGTACATAGTAGAGATGAAAGATAGCACCATCTACGGATCCAGCAACAACACTTGATTTTTGCCATGTTTTCAGATATTTGTTGGTCAAAGTGATGGTCACAGTCTTGATCCATCGGGGGTGGGGGAAGCCCACAAAACAAAGAGCTCAATGGTTCATACATGTTTAGGTTCAGGTGGGAATGCCCTGGTACCTCCCTTGGCAGGGAGTTCTGTACTGTCTGATGTTAACACTGTGGATCACATGCAGTCCTCTGGTTGGAGGCCCCAGAAATGAGTCTGGGGGCACATTGGGCTTGGTGCTGCTCACGGACTCTGTCTGTCCCATAACTTAGGGTGATTTTTGAGCAGTGATATGAGCATGAGCACTTGCTTTCTCTCCAACAGTTTGCCAGAGAATTTTTGTCTGGATGCATTAACCAGGATGTGCTAATCAGATCTCAGCTCTGACAGGAGTCAGCACCTTCCTGTCAAATATTCCTCCCTTCTGTTCTTATCTCGAATTCCTGCTGTGATGGCTTATCTTATGGTATGTTCCGTCTGTGGCCTTGACAGTGTTTGAGACAGGCAGCTTTGAGCTTTAACTCTTTACAGGGTCTCAAAAACTTACTGGCCCTCCCTGATCATGGGATATGGTTAGCTCTTGTTTGGGTTTTGAATGTTTTCATTTAACTGATTTGGTTTTTTTCACAGACCATGTTGGTGTGAAGGGCTGCATGACAAAAGCTCATAAAGTACTTGAAAATTTTAAAATAATTTCTGCTACAACTATCTAACTTAGAGGTTATTACATTCAGACTGTTTTCCTTCAAATGAAGAATTAATTCACTAAGCTAGAATTTATTCAGGCCTGGTGTATTTCTGATTTGTATTATATTATCTCTTAGAACTCACCTGCATACATGTAGAATTTTTGTAACTTCAAACCTATTTACATCAGTGCAAGGTGCATCTTTATATGGCAGGAAATTTGAAAGTGTTATTGGGGTTTAAAATGGTGGAAGGAATAACAAAGACCTTTCTTGAACCTAGACTGATTTGCCTATTGATGTTTTTCTTTCATATGTGAAGGACAGGCAATGTAGTCTGGGCACAGTAGGAGGTGAATTTAAGGCTTAAGAATCAGATAATGCCCTGGTTTTGTTCATGTTTTATTGTTCTGATTTTTTTTTTTTTAACCTTGTGCAAAATTAATACTGGAATTCTAGTTCCCAATTATTAATTAAAAAGACCTGTTTCTTCCTAAAGTATTTAGAGAGCTTAATGCCCAGATGATGCAAATTTTTCAGGTACTTAAAGATAGGAGGCTTGTAGCACATGGCTGTTGTGTGAAGTGAAGCTGTAACGAGCAAACCTTTCCCAGTTTGAGGGCTTTCATTCCTCACTGTTGGAAACTGATCATATTTTGGTTGAGAAGACCCAACCATAGGATCATGGTGCTTTTGAAGCAATTAGGAAAGGTGGCTGCTATGATTCTAATTTTTTGAAGGGAGGTGGTGAGGGAAGTCCTGCTACATAAAATTACGTGGTGGTGCTTAGATCAATCTTGAGTAACGGAGAGCAGGATTTGGCTTTTCTAATTTGCTTAGCTTCTCTCTGTTCATGGCACATACACGATCGAGGGAGCATTCAAATTTATTGCTGAAAAAAGAAACAGCAAAGTGAATCAACTTGTCAGATGACAGATCTCTTTGTCTCCTTCAGGCACATGGAAATCCTCAGCCTTAGGCACACACTACTGAGTGGATGTAACTCTGCTTACGAACAAGAAGTTTGTGTACGTATTATATTTTTCCAGGTTTCTAATAGATGAACACAGAAAGCTTGGTCTCCCCACACCTCTTAATTTTCTTAAGAGTCAGGAGTAGGCACATCTTCCTAGTTCTACTTACTGTTGTTTTCAGCAATGTTTTCTTGTTAAAAAATGGATGGGTAAATTGGAGCCTGAGACTGAGATTGTAAGATTGTAAATGCACTGTGCAACTGCTCATTTCAGCAGATGTGCATCTCCATACAATTAAATTTCTACAACAACTGTCACCAAAGTAGAAGATTCCGAGATCTGTCCACACTAGTGATTGAAAATAGAACAGTTTTGTCTGTATCCTCCAAAACTGGGGGAAAGGATGTAGTCTGTGTACCAAACCAATAAGGTTCAGAGAGATTACTTGCACTTGAGTTGCAAGTGATTTTCCACATCTTCCTGCAATAACATTGCTTCCTACTTGTCTTCATCAACTTTCTGAGGATATAGGCTGAATTCTGTTCTTTTCTGTTGCAGACCAGCTTTAATTTCAGGGCAGGAAATAACATTGTATAGCAAATCAAAATTACTGAATGATCCTATGATTGCTTTAAATGTCTATCACTGGTTCTGTGTTGGTTCCCCATCTTTTATTTTTGTTCACTTGGATGGGATTGAATTTTTTTTCAGTGGAATAAGACATCAGTTAAGACACTTTGTGATACCCCTGTTGAAAGAAAGGTGTGAAATAACTTTGATCAACTGAAGTAAGTGTGTTCCAATGGAGATGTCCTCTGCTACTAATCTCATTTCTTCTATTCCTTAGGTAATTTTTGAAGTGCACTTCATTACAGGAATGCAGTTTTGATTTTGTGCCTTTTTCTTCTTCTGTTCTAGGACCTTTAGAAAATTCGCTATGCCTTTCTAATCTTGGAAGAAATTTAGTTGGAAGAGGTTTTGTACAATATTGAGGAGAGGAAGAACAGTAACATGTCTTCCTCTAAAATGGTAACTGGGTTCTCAGCTTGGTAGGTTATACCAGAAGTGGACCAGACTGTTCTAACATCATCATCTAAAGATCGCTAGCAGTATGTATATTTTGCTGGACCACTTGAGGAATATTGACTCTGCTTTTCCCATCAACCATTGTATTTTCAAGGTTGAACTGGAGGGATGAAGAAGCAAACTGCATAGATGTCTTAAAAATTGTTTTGTTTTTTAAGCTGTCAGTAAATTGTCAGCTGTGTTCAGGGATAAACTGTGCTGTTTTATGAAACCTAAAAAGCTCATCCTTGTCTTTGTTCCCTTTCTCCAAATCTCCCAGCTTTTAGAGCCTGAGTTTAGGGGCTTCATTCACTAGATTATTAGGCTGTAGATCGCATTTGGGATCTCAGTATGTGAGTGGTGTCTAGGATGCTTGAAATGTGCATCGTGGTGCGCCTGACAGAGGAACTAGGTAAAGCTGGAGGAGACTGAAGAGTAAAAAATGCCATAAAAATTTCACATGTAAACTTGATGTCAGAAACAAGTCTCAGGAGAGTATATGTTGCTGAGGAAGCAGAGACTTAGTTGGGAATTGGGTGTGGGTGTGGTTTTTTGGTTAGCTGGTTGTTTTTTTACCATTTGAATATGTATGAGGATGGGTACCTCTACAGATAGCTTATCTTTCTGGGTATTGTAGCATTTGCTCCAGCACTTCTCTCTTCACAGTCCTTATTCTGGTCAGTTGACTTTTAGTTCCCTGTCTCTGCCCGTTCCTTCTTCCTTTTCCAGGGTGTCTGTGGAGAGGTGCTCTCCACCACAAAATTTCTTTTCTGAAAAGTGTGTTTGATGGGTTTGTTTTATTTTTCTGCCTGTAACCGCTGAACAGGGCTATGGAGTCCCAGAGCATGCAGCCCCCACCTGTGAATAAAGGCATTTTTCCCTGAACTTTCTGTCAGTGTATATCCAGGGGCTCTCTCTTGTTATTTTCCACCTTCCTTATAAAAATTGAACATTTCATGGTCTGAAATTTTATTTTTAGATGATGCTACCTTCTGACTTCAACAAGTAAATGAGATAACATTTAAGTTAGTATGAAGCTGCCTCTTTCATGCTTAGAGCTATACCATTGGCTGTAGTGTTTGGTAATATGCAACTTACCATCTCAAAAACCTAAATCTGATTTGGAGCAAATTTTGGAAGCCAGAACTTATTTATGGACAAAGGCCCAACTGAACTGTGGCAGAGAAACTTGGAAGTGCATTTATTTGCATGTTTCTACCTCTGCACATTCATATTTAATTACTTCTGTATATAATACAAGTACAGTATTTAGACGTTCGAGCATCTGGAGTACATACGGTATAAATGGATGAATACATGGATGCTGTATCCTAGTATTCTGAGGGTTATTTTATTTATAATGTTACGGCATTTTCCACTGAGCTACAGAGATGTGCCACGTATCTACATCACTGAGACCAAGCTGCTGGCATTAGTGCATTTAGATCAGGTACACATTTGGGCATCTGTGGATGATAATGAGCTGCTGTGCGCTGTGGGATACGTCTCGCAGGATCTGCCAGAGAGGTTTGCAGTTATTTTTAAGTGCCATCAGTGCTAACAATAAATCGAGAGATGAGAGGTGGAAATCCGTGTTCCAGGCTTTCCTCAGTACCAAGGTCTGTCTCCCAGTTCCTCACTTCCTAATTCAAGAGTCATCTAATAATCTGTTGTTCCACTTAATTGTTTCAAATTTTTATGACTCTGTTAAGAGTTGGACTGGACTGCTGTAATAATTTTATTCACAAGTAGCTGCACCCCATCCACTATTCATACTAATATATATTATTGCCATTAATTCTATTTTTAAAGAACATATGGTTTGGATATGTTAAAGTTTACAGAACTGGACTCTAACCAGTAATGTCCCTCTTGGCTATAAGGCTGTAAGAAATGCCTCACTCATTATAAAGTAGTCCAAGAAATGGAATTGGAATAGTAGACCTTGTGGGATTTTTTCCTAAAAAAATCAGAAATAATTCTGTCAGACTTGGAGAATTTATCCATCACAGTTCATTAATACTACCAAACCCTATTTTTAGCATTTCCATAGAGTTTAGAAGTGAACATATCTGGGCTGCAGAAAGAAGAAACTTCCTCTAAGCATGTTTTTGCTTCCAAGGCAAAAAATCTTGTCTCAGTGGGACAAGCGGAGCCCGCCTGCGCTGCTGGCAACATTTTAAAGGGAAATGTTGCTGATGAAGCTAGAAATCTCTGTGGCTAATTGTAAAGTCATCACTGTAATGTAAAAGGGAGTCTCTCTTGCAAAACTGAGCATACAATTAAAAAAGCTTTTTAAAGAATGAGGAGGTCCTTTTCTATAGTAAATAAAAATAGTGTCATAAAAGCTGCTTATCCATCTGATTTTTCAAGTTGATGCCTTGCATCGAGTCACTGCCCTGCCCCACTGCATCCAAAAAGGGAAGCAGGAGCAAAAGAGATACAAAGATTAAAATGAAAGCTGGAGGATGGATGTGAGTCACCTCACATGAAATAGATGAACGAGGATGAAATGTTGCAAGGTGTTAGCTTTCAAAAAGCTGTATTTCAAGCACTAACTGCTTCATCCCAAAGCTAAGTAAAGCATTCAACAACAGCACTAAAATATCTGCTGAATAAGAAAAAGGTGATGGGAAATGTGCATCATTCCACTCCTTTCTTATCCTCTGTGTTTGCATTTAATCCTCATGCAGAGGGTTTACTACTCTGCCAAGAAAAAGCATTGCCCTTGACTGCTTTTCAAAAATAGCAACAAGGAATGGCTTATTCAGTGTTACATCCAGGTACGCCTCATCTTCCTTCTGTGCTGCAGGGTCTTCTGGCTGATCTGTTCCATCACCAGCCAGTTTGAAAAAGGCTTTATTTATTACCTGTAAGGAAAAACATATGAGTAACTCTGGAGTCACTTAGAGCATGATCGTGATGGAACGAATGAGAGTCTGAGTAAATGATAAAGCACATTGTACTACATAGATATTTAAAAAAGATGTTGAAGTACTTCTCCATAATGTGCAAAAGCTGTTAACTAATACCCCAGTGTAACTGCCTTTACACTGGGCTGGTCTGCAGTCCTGTTAACCCTCGTGTCATGGATTAACCCCAGCCAGCAGCTAGGTACCACACAGCTGCTCACTCATTCCTCCCACAACTTGCCAACAAATAAAACTCTTGTGTTACCGGCATTATTCTCCTACTAAATCCAAAATATACAGTGCATGTGATGCTCAGTCCCCTACTAAGCATGTCCCCTTCATGGCTCTGACAGCTTTTTTCTAGGTAAATTTATTCAGTTTAGGAGGCTGAGGCTGTGCAGGAAACATAATTCTTTTTTGAATGCCAGGGATATGTACTGTACCTTTCCAATTGTTAGACTGGCGTTGCTTATCTTACTGAAGTCTGCCCCCTTCCCCAGCAGTGCAGGCAGTTCCATATCTGCAAGAACCTCCTGTACATCAGAGCTGTCTTCTAGTGTTAATGCTGGCAGTGTTAATTTAATTCTTCTGCAGAGAAGAGAAGGGAGAGAGAGAGACAAGTGAGTGCTTGTTCACTGTGAAAGCATCGTGGTTGGGCAGTCCTGGGGAATGGGCGTGTGAAAACAACTGCAACAAGTGCTTGGTGTATGGGCACAAACACAGTGGATGCTTGTTACCGTTTCCAAGTGTGAAATATTCACCCAGACTTCACCCAGGGTCTGCTGCTAAACCCCAGATCATCCCACTTCATGGGTGGGATGCAAAAGGGCTTGCTCATTTCCTTGAAATAACCCCAGATAAAAAGCTGCTCCCACCAAGTGGAGCTCCTTTGCAGTGAGCCCCCTGGCTGTGCAGGGGTTTCTCTTTGTGCTCAGTAGTAAAGCCTCCGTGGCAGGATCTGACCCCAGGTGAGCGGGCAGGCCAGTGTGGCTCCTCCCATCCCATCCCATCCCATCCCATCCCAT